>JAMKCH010000431.1:0-55264 GCA_023653785.1 Ophioderma brevispina
CAATTAACATTTAATTTCTTGCATAATTCGGATACCCCAGATATATATTTGGTTATTTATCTCACCTCATTCGCCAATATTTTATCGTTTCATTTTTTATATTTTGTTTACTAATTGCACATATATTTTCCAACACCAACCGATTTACTATTATAACCCGAAAACAAGCTACCATATTTAACTATTTTTCCAAACTGAATTTCTCATTTTCTGATTTTTACGCAAATATATGTTTTTTTGTAGAGGCATATGACGAAAAATATGATGACGTCATCAAGATTGGCCTTTGGGGGTACAAAATTTGAAATATTTGTTTTTACCTTAATATGTTATCTGGGACCTTGCCATCTTTAATTTCAAAGCATATTTGAACTTTAACCTCTTCATGATGAGTATAAGCCAACCTGATCCTTTTTACAAGCCTATGTAAAATCCCCAATTAAAGGCATGTTTCTTAAAATTGGATTTCAATTGACAATAGTATTTAGGAAGGCAAACACCGGGTGGTTACCCCCTCGAGAATTCTTTATAATGCACCCGATGCTTATGATTTTGATACCAGTGAATAGCTGTGGTCCTCCTTTTTCCGTTTATACCAAAATAAGTACCAACATCCCTAGTGTGGCGTCACAAATGACGTCATAAAGTCTGGTAGTCTGCAAACTTAGCTTTTCCACGAAAATTTTTGAAAATCCTTTTTGCGCCAAAACAGGTAGGATGTCCTATTTTCATGCGGTTTTCAGCACTCAATGATGACAATTGCTAGGTCTTTAAAAAAACAGAGACTTTATAGAAGCTATAATGTGCATAAATTTATAAAAAAATGTACACAAATATCTTTGATGGCAAACGACACACCTCTTATACCCTTCGACTTTGACAGCATACCCTAACACCAGTGAAGGTTCCATTCGCATTTGTTTTTCGCTAAAAATAACCTCAGAAGGATGAGGGAGATGAATTCTAGAAAGCATTTTAATGCAATACCACATACCTAGTATAGCGGCACAATGACGTCACAAAGGTCGCGAGTTGGCAAAATTGTAATTTTCCACAGAAAAATCCAATGTTGCGATAAAAGTTAGGATATCGATTTTAGCATGCGGTATTTCCAGTTCTATTGATCGGCATTGATAAATTTTACATAACATAGGAGTTTTAGAGCCTTCTGGTAATAAAAAGAAGAGTCATTAAAAAAATGTAGCATAAATTTCATCTTGGGTATCAACCACCAACCCCTACCCTTCAACATTGACGGCATACCTTAACCCCGCCGGCAAGGGCTCTTTCACATTTTTTCGATAAATGATGTCAGAAAGGATGAAAAAATTACCTGGAGCTTTTTTGAAAACCTTGGCATTTAAGTGCACGTAAGAAGTTTACTGTGGTAACACCTTCCGCCCCGGTAAGACAATGTTAATCACCGTCTAGGTGTATTTCTGTAATATGTCTCCCATCGGAGTATTATGCCAACAAATAATACCCAATGGGAGTAAATTAGTATCAATGTATAGCTCTGGATCTCTTCTTTTTATTGTATATCAATTAACGACGATCATACAACCGTTTGACGTTATAACCCTAAGCATCCCAAATGTTGCCCTTTTCACTTAAAATACGGCGAGTTTCAATTTTAGCCTGAAAATATTACAAACGCGTTTGTTTGTTTGCTGGTCCCATTTTTTGCTGTATTATGAAAGAAATGGTTATTCTGATCTTAATTTTTCATGTTTTACACCTAAAGAAGATCCAATAATTTGCACCAACCACTCAACGCCCCCCCCTTTACTCAGGAATATTGATGACCTTTCACACTATCACCATGAAAGTGGTATGGTCCGGGTTATCTCATTTAGAGAGAATTGGTTGACAGCTCCTTTAAATGGCCGTCCATGCATTGCAACCAATATTACGTGTTCTCTTAAAATACACGCATCTGATATTCTAGCATGTTGGTAATGAGTTGAAGTGTTCCAAGATGTTATCAAACTGCTTGTGCATCAGGATTATGACTTCACTTGGAGAGGGAAAGAACAGAAAAAAAGCAAACGCTCAATTTGTTCAAGGTTTCTTGAATTAGAGCGTCCTACGCAGACTCCCAAAGACCATCAGCTGAATACAAGATCATGGTTTATTCTGTTATTTTAACCTCCAGTTAAGCTGTCCCCATTGTTTTTTCTTTAAAGTATGATCCCTCACACAAAGGATCAATAAAATGGTTCAAATTTTTACATAGATAATGTTCACATTACCCTTTTAACCCCACTGTGTGAGATATAGATGTTTTTGTTTAACATTAAGGAAAAAAGAGGGAACGAACATGCAATTCCATCTATATCCCTAAAGTCACAAGGAAGAATCTGACTATCACCGCAAAAAGGTAGTAGTCGTTATGTTTCGAGTAATTAGGCCAATTTCCACATGGTATGGGTCCCTCCGTAACTTTTTTCAAAAGTGTTTTATATGCACTAAGGGACGTTGGGGTATGTACTTATTCATTCTCAATGCCTTTATCGGCATTGGTTGATTAGCATGCCACTTGGGCTGGTCTTCATCCGATTCAATATCATTATCAATTTCATTGTTGACCCTAATTTCCACATATATTCAAGATGAACCAGACATCGTCATCCTCGGTAATCAGAGGTTCAGCATTGACCATCAATCAAGACAACGTCGTGATGGATCAGTAGTTTCCGAAAGATTAGAGTCAGTAATGTCAGCATTTTTTTTCATATTCTTCACTTTATGGTTCAACATTCTATGAGGTGCTGGGTAAAGACAATTCTTACAAGGACCAAGAAATATAAAAGGCCTGGTTGCCATTTCTCACCTCACCAATAAATTCCCACCAGAGTACCGAACTGACCTTCTGGGTCTTTCACAAAGATGTTCTAGAGTGCTTTCAGGGGTATTGGCAACTAAAACGAAAATGACGCTTCAAAGTACCCAGGTTTTACATCACAATGTAGTACAGAATAGGAATTTCTTATGATGTGTCTGATTAGTTGGTTGATGGAATGGAGGAGTTTTATTGCGCTATGGCAGATTACGTCTTGTGGGTATAAATGACCTCTTCTCCTAAGTATGAGTATTATGGAAGCAATGTTGCATTGAACTTGACCACATTGATCCTGTTATTAAACTGTTGATATGATATAGTTTACCACATTGCCAAGTGGGGGAGTTTGAAAAAAATGCTTAGCTTGGTGACTTTTCTGAAGTCTACTAAATTGGCCACGCTTGATTGATTTGATTGACACATTGAACCTCTGTGGACCGAGTATGAACTTGCCCCGGCCCAACTTTTAGATATTCTGAAATCAGGACCACAATGAGAGTTAATTAATAGGATTGAAGATCCAGACGAAGCTGCACTGATTACCAGCATGATCATGAATGATGTAATTGGGGGTGATTGTATGTTTCCGTTCTGTTTTTTCTATCAACGTAAAATCTATCTAGACTTCATCCAATGTGGCCGCAATTTTGATGCATTCATGTTTAAATTTGATACACTTCCATATTGTTGATTCATACAGAATGAATTAGTCTGTTAACTAGAGTCGGAATCCAGCCCATGTAAACTGTTTTTCTACGTCATGAGCTCTTGGTCTTATCTACAAGGTCGCGTTTAATTCAGTGGCATTTTGATGCTGGACACTTAAGGGACTCGCAGTTTCTTATATCATAAAAATTGGTTCGAATAGTTTTCAGCATTTGCTTTCTCACCTCCAACTAGTGGAGCCATACACGGCATTATCAGAATTGACAACCCATCTTGGCATGTCTAATTTAGAAGTAGAATTCTTTGACATACTGGGTACTCAAATTTCAACAAATATGTTTTAAAAATATTCGTTTCCAATGCTTGGAAAGCTATTTAAACACGAGCAACGGCGCACGCTGACATTTCCCTAACAAATCTAAAAGAGCACGAGGCACCTATCTTTTTGGACTTAAATTTTTAAAAGCAGGTCTAGTTAGATTGGAACCCCGGACAATATATTATGACCATAGCTATCTTACCACTCGACAAGCGAGGATGTGTCGCATTTGCAATTCATAACTCTACAGAATGATTCGATCCTGTCATATTGTGATCTGCTCTCAAATAAGGGAGGTCACCGCTTGGATCATGGTCAAATCTCCCATATTTATAATCAAATCTAAAACGGGAACCACGATATATCGTTATTCTTGAACATTGTTGAATATGCGTTGTGAATATGGTACATCTCGTTGTCCCCAATCCTCCAATTTTCTTTAGAACGCCGCATTTGGTTGCTGATCCATACATGTCATCGCTGGTTTTCTCTGTGAAACTTCATGTCCTCCTGCTTCTACCCGGGACTTCTACTCGGCTTCTTGTCCTTAAATCTTCCCTGTTTGTTCTGGACTTACTTGTTTTGTTGAAGCTGAGATTCATCTCAGGTTGAAGCAGTTTTAGCGAAGTCCTTGCGCCTTCATTAGCGTCGGAATTAATTAGTAGCATATTCTCTAATTTGCTCTGTTTTTCCAGTCTCTGCCCCCTAGGATATCACGAAACATATACTGATTGGAGATCTGTGGCTAAAAGATAGGGTGCGATCTCATCTCGAAAAATGGTGCAAAGTTTATTTCGCTTAGCTATTTAATTTTCTAGAGAGACCTTTTGCCCAGATATACACCCGTCTACCTTTTCTATTGTCTACAGTGGGTTAAATCATCCAATTTACCTCCAACTGTTTTTTTTCTACAAAAAAATCTTAACGTTACGCATGAAACCTTATTAATGTATCTCAGACTAGCCATTCCTTTCATATAAAGCACCACGTGGTCAAAAACCTCTTGTTTTACATTTTGGCTCAATTGGAAACTTGGTCTATCTTTCATGAATATCGGGAATTGGGTTTCTTGGTTGTGATGTCGTTGTGACGTTATGATGGTACCTTTAATGATATGAATAGAAACCTATATAGCAATGATTTCAATCTGACCACCATTGGTACTTGTTAGAATGTTATAGGAATTGGACAACCTCGATGGATATGTTGGTAGATAAACTTTAACTCTCGTCTACGGGGAGGGGATTACCACCCCTATGTAATCTAAGGCCGGACTGCCAGAAGCTTTCGTTAACAGTCTTCTATGTCCTCATTCCCCTGTCCTTTCTGGTTATTAAGCGAAAACAACTGCAAACTAGCACTTCACCGGGGTTAGGGTAAGGTCTTCAAAATTCTAAGGTATAAGAGGGGTGTTGCGCCCCCAAGATATTTGGTACATTTTTTATAAATATTAGCACAGTAGGTCTAAAAGTCCCTATGTTTCTGTAAGAAACTAGTCATTTCTCATTTAGCATGTTTAGTGCTTGAAACCGCATGAAAATCCGCCATTCCTACTCCTTTTGCGCAAAATGGATTTCGAAAATTTGTTCTGTGCAATGCAAGTTTGGCCGGCTCACGGACTTTATGACTCATTGTGACGCCACACTCAGGTATGTTGGTACTATTTTATACTTATTTTGGTTTCACTGGCAGAAGAGGATCATAGCTAATCACTGGTCTCAAAATCATAAGCATCGGGTGCATTATACGAATTGGCCTTCCTAAAATCATAGTCAATTGAAATCACAATTTTAAGAAATGGCCTTTTAATTGGGGATTTTACCTATGTCCCATGTAAAAAGTAGATCAGTTTTGGCTTATTACTCATCTATGCAGTGGGATAAAGGTTCAAATATCTTTGAAAATTAAGATATGGCAAGGTCAGCTAACCTAATAAGGTAAAAACAATATTTCGAAATTTTTTTACCCCAAGGCCAATCTTGATAGTCCTCATTTTTCGTCCATAGATGCTCTTACAAAAAATATATTTTGGAAATAAAACATTCATATTCTTGCTCAGTACCTCCTAAATGCATATAAAATAAGTTAAAAAATGGGTTAAATGGTTGCAGAGATATTTTGTCAGAGAAAAATAGCTACTTTTTTCATGCCCAAAAAACAAGTAACGCGAAATTGAAAACGCCGTTACAGTTTTTTTTTTTGTACATAATCACTGGGGACAATATAATTTAAACTGATATCCACAATGAAACGAATAATATTTGCAAATGAGGATGAAGATAAAATAATACATATATTAAAACAGTTCAAGTAATTCAATTTTTTAAATAAATAATTGAAATTTACATCTTTTTCTCCAAAATTTTGATGACGTCATCAAAATGACGTCATCGGGGCTATGCAGCCCAATTTTTTAAAGTACATCATTTTTCTGGGTTTACTAGACCATATAGATACAACCATGGTCAGGTCGGAGGATCCTGTGGGGATGCACGGTAAACGGGGGACAGCTCACGGGCTATTTGTTTATGATCATTGACATTAAAGGGGCATTTCGGGATCCACAACCTCATCCCCCCGACTTGCCTAAAAAAAGATGAGATGTTATATCTGACGTTAGCCTTACGTAATCCATGTGTACCAATCTGACCGCAAATTTGGTCGTATCGGTAAGAAATTTGGCAATTTTGTATTTTCTGCCGAAATAACACCACCGTGCCTATGAGACCGTGGCAAACAATCATTGCACATACCCCAAAACCGCAAGATTGGAATCACTCAAATTTTGTGAATACGCTTTTTCTCAATAATCTCCTAGTCACCCATGATAAAACAGGTGCGCTGGAATCACGAAATGCACCTTTAAATGTAGAACATCAAAAAGTTCACCCAGACCTCCTTTAATCTCTTTGAAATAAAACGTTTCATCTGACAGAGAATGTCTAAGATCCATTTGGTCTAAGAACCCTCATAATTATGAGGCTCTGTGGACCAAAATTGTCTATTTGAGAGGGTTTAAATCTGAGAGGTACTTTTTAAACCTGCATTTAAAAGAAATAATATAATTTTAGTTTTTGTGTTTTTGTAAATTTTCCTTGTTGGAGGACTGTCATCAGAAATTCAAACATGAGTTGATGTTTAAGCTCTGTTTTGTGCATTTTTCAAAAATATTGATTATAGACAGAGCCAATTCCTCTGTTTTATCTCATTAATTACTGTCTTAACTCTTGACTTCTGCGCTGCTGGCTGCTTGACGTCACTGTAAACAAATCCGGGAAATCCCCACGAGAAGTCCCTTATTTATGTTATTTTGATCTGGGTGACCTCCGATCCTAATATGAGCTGCCGCCGATGGCTTTCTTATTCCTCTGATCAGTCCAGAAGCGTACAAGTACGTATACATACAAGTACGTACATACGTCATAATTTCCCACAATGCAATGCAACTTTTTTTTAAAAGAAATACATTAGGTTTTAACATGTCACCCCAGGACAGTTTATTTTTGCAGTTCTGAAGCTGTAATCTTCACTATAGAGTTTTAGGGCTCATCAACAAAATGTATGTGCGGATTTTTGATATCTTTTTCAAATAAAAGATATTAATCAAGAAAATGGATATGATGTCATTAGTGACATTTTTTTCAATAACTAAATTTTGACACATGAATTCAAAATTCTGACACACAGAATTTGTTTATAATGTTGTCTGGCAAATTTGTATCCTTTCTCGTCTCAAAATTGAGAATCCCGAGAGGATTTTATAAACTTCTTTTGTATTTCTTTATAATTTGTTGACGTATGTACGTACTTGTATGTGTATGTACAAGTACGTTATCTTCTGCACTGCTGATAGCAAGGAATCTGTTGATGATGGATGTTGATACTAGTAATGGTAACAGTGATGATAATAGCAGGAATACTGTTTTCCTGGATTTCTCAGGATTTATTCCGTACAGACATGTAAAATTTTTTGGGAAAAAAATTACGTAACCAAAAAGTTAAACCACCATTTTCACATTTGGGAGTGAGGTTAATCATCTTGTAGTTATACCTCAAAGATGTCGGTCTATACTGAACAACTTTGGCATAATATAAGGGAAATTTTATTTTTATATATCACTTGAGGGTGAGAAAAACTGTATCCTTTTTATTACCTGTGCAGTACCTACTATTGTGATTTTTGTTCAAGTTGTTTCATTATTGGAGCAGGTTAAAATTTTTAATCAGGGGTGGCCAATCTACACCTTGAAAATAATCACGGTGGGCTTCAATATTTGTTCAGCGTTTTGGGTGCTTCTTGTATTTTCTTGTGGGGGGGTTGGGGGGGGTAGGGGTTAGGATTGCGGCACACTCTCAAAAGGGGCAAAGGTACTTTTTACTGATTTGTTTGATAAAAAGTTCTAAACTTTTAGAAAAATTTGACAAGAATACATCCACTGTTTTGTTATATTTCGAAAAGTAAAAAAAAAACCCAACCATTTTTAGTGGAGTTAGGTCCACTTTTACAAAGAAAGTCTACTTTTCAAAGTCCCCGACACCCCCGTAAATCGCTGCATATGACCCTGGCTAAGAGCAATCAAGGTTCTTCATTATGTAGGGATGTAAATTTATATGATGTATTATAATCAATTTCATAGAGGCAAATAAAAAATGAACTCAGAAAGTAAACTGTGGAACCCCTTTATTGGTGCGCAGCTCCACTTTTGCAAATTTTCCACACTGGTTTTTTAACCTGCTATTGGGAGTAACATATAGTGGCTGCAGTCACCTCCTGTGGCATTCAATCTATACTGGCAGTCGCCCATGTTTGTGCCGTCTGTGTTTTTATGATGGATGTGTGTAATATTCCGTCAAGACCACTGATATTAATACATAATGCCCTGTCATAAATCGATGAAAATCCCTATACGCCAGACTTAAAGCTATTGGGGAAACACCGGGTATACCACACAGAACAGGGCGTGTGTGTTAGCATATAAGTTGCTATGTAACACAGTAAAAGGCTCGTTTAGGAGAATTTTTGCTGCTTGGAAACATTTCCATGTGTTGTGTTATAATTTAATTACATAAATAAGCCACTTTGTTATGAAAATGGGCCATAATTTTTCTCGACATTGAGATGTTTGATAAATATGAATTTGTTTTAAACTCCCCTCACGATAGTTTAGTCATTTTGTCATATTTCATTTCCCGTAGCAAATAAAATAGTTTTAATTCATTGAGTGAATTCAAAGATCGTAAGTTGCAATAAGCTCCATTTGTCAGAAATTCCCTCAAACATACTAGTATGCCAAGGCTATGTCAGGGCTCTTGAAACGGAAAGATAATGAGAGTTATCCTAATACATACGCACACAGATCTATCACATGGCAGCCATTGCCATTTACAACAATTCCTTTCTTGTACTCTTCACAATTAAAGGGACAAGAGCAGTCGATTTTACAATCCGAAACATTGAAACATCAGCAAATTCGCATTTTGGGTATTTTTGTTACTCTGGCAGAGATGTGCTAACATAACCTGCGAAGTGGTGGCTTGAAATCCGTGTATTAATTAAAGACAGGCAGTACTTTTATCTGATTCTGTAATTTCTATACGTGCGATCAATTTGACTTGAATTAAAAAAGCCTTCCGTGCTATATCCGAGATATATAGCGTATATGTGCCCAAGCCGTTCTTACCTTAGGCCGGGTGCCGGGTGAATTTTACCCAGTGGTTCCCAAGTTTTGGCGCTCGGTAAGACAGAAAAATCGGCACCCGGGCGCCAGATTTTGAAAGCAAAATTGCGCCCGGTCCTTTGGTGTACTCAATTCCTGAATTAAAAGTTATTGAATACTTTCGTTTGAAAAGGCATCCGAATTGGTTTTGAAATACAATTACACAACATAAATTGTTATTTCAGTGCATATTACCGCCGTGATTAAAACAAGACATTAAAAACCTTTGGTCCGGCACATGGATCCTTATGACATCTACAGTAAATTTAACCAATTAAACACTGATTGCGCCATATTGCCTATAAGCGCACTATAAATGGACTGATATGGGCATCAACAAAATAAAAAAATGGGTAAAGAAAAAAAAAAAAATAACACGTACAGAGTTTTTCTAACCTCCCAAACAAATTTTAAATTAAAATACTGTGTGTGACTTATATCTAGAAACACCCTTTCAAACCCGGAAGTAACTTGTAAGCTTGGTCGGTCATTTCCATCCAGATTCTAATTTTTGCACATCTTTGGAAATTTCGTAACACGTACTCATGAAGTAATTTTCTTCGTTTTTATCAGGGATTTAGATTACTATTTTAAAGCATTAAACTCCCGCGTCCGTAACAAAACGGCGCCCGGTTCCCTTAAAAAAATAGGGACCAGGAGCCGCTTTTTCTAGATTTCTGGCTCCGGTCCAATTCATCTTATGGAAAGGCTTGATTGTGCACCATGACCTGTACAGTTTGAATTCAAACACAAATATTATTGATCTTTGTTTATTCCGTACTGGTGTAAATCACAATCAGCTGTTTAGTGTAGAATTTGAGTCGTCATCGCTTTGTAGGTCATTTGCGGGGGATGGGTTATGACAAATTCCTCAAAAGACTCATGTTTCACTATTTGAGTTTTGTTCCAACATTTTTTTTAAATTAGTTATAGGATTGTACATAGAAAGATGTTATGAGAAGGATAAAAAGGAAAAAAAATATTTTTATTCTTTCAGATTATCGCTGCTTATCCCTTTAATTTCATTCATATTGATGGGTTTAAAGCCTTTGAAGAAATAATGAGAACAGGCAAACATGTGTGCACTTAGGACAACTCTAAAGCTAAAGCGATAACACAAAGCGAATTTTTTGAAGAGTGCCCCCAATTTTCAAAAATTTGTGAGATTTTTGCCACAGTGGTGTTGTAATTGTTTTAGTCAAACTATACCTGCAAAATGGTAATGCTCAAAAGGGCATATTTTAGTCTAAGAGAAGCAATTTGTAATTAACGCGGAAATGGAGGATGAGAGGAGACAGTAATGGCGCTATTTTCCCAGCAATTTCATATTGAAAGGCCGTTTCCAGCCAGTGAATTGGACCATAGACCTTTAACAGGACTTACATATGTGTTACCATGAAATGGGGGAGTCCCCCCCCCCCAGGGCCCGAAAGGGTGCACACTCTTTACAGCTGTTTAAAAGTCTAATGTATGACAAAACCAGACAGAAGTTCTGACACCGGATTTTATTATGTATCCCACAGATAATTGTTCAAATATTTAAAAAATTTAATTGATGATAATTTTAAAATTAGGTGCCATAAATGAGGGTTAGGAAAACAACGTTACCCCCCTCAAGAAAATGCACAATCCATGTTGCATGCTTATGCTTACTAGTCGTACCATGGGCCTTCAATGAACGCTGCTTGTAATTGCCATGCATCGCTGTTTGCTGTTCTTTAACCAATAAGAATCAATCTGTTGCACGGGCTCGGGGCGTTATCGGCTCACACTTTTGTAAATCTTCTGTCGGCCTTCATTCAACACGGACGCAATTATTTTCCCGCCCGCCGCTCCCTTTAAATTGCCATAATTTCCCCTTTTGTGCAATCCAATCAACGTTATGCGGGGTTGTAAAGACTTTCATTGCATGTAAATAAGGTTAAGGTGCTTTGTCCATGCCAAATTTATAAGAAATGTTTTTGTGATTGAAACGGGAGGCTTTCTAATACGAAGAACCACATTTGTATCATCCGCAATTAACTTTTACTTTTGTTTGTTGGTTTTTTTTTTTTTTTTGACTAATTGTGTAAAATGGCGGCGTTGTCGGTTTCTTTCATTTTGCTGAAGTCTTTGCATTACTTTGGCATAATTTTTTGTTCGTTGTCTTAGCTTTTTTGTTTTGTTAAAAACCTTTTTTTATTCAAAATTTTGTCACAAATTGTGATTTACATTTGCTTTATCATTTTAGTATTAAGTCACAAGTTAAATGCGTTAATGGCAAACATAATAAGGGTAATATGTCTATAGCTCTTAGTGCAAGGGTAAACAATGTTTTATTTAATTGCATGTTTAAGTTTAAGGGGTTCGGTATGTGTCTTACTCTTGAACTTCCCCAGGCAATCAAGATTTTAACCTTTCACTACAGTCATTGTATTGCGAGTTTCTTTTTGATCATTGTGTTAGGCCAAAACCTCCAGTTCAGTCCACTGTGCATTGTGGTTTACTATGGTGTTGTGTATTTATTTAGGACATGTATTAAAACAGGTTATTATTATTCAGTTAATATTTCTAGATTTTCAGGCAGATTATACTGAAATTCACATATTTAGAATCTAAATGCTCAAATTCTTTCAAATTTATTTAGAATTATATGCATGGATCTTTTTCAGATCCCCCTCAATGGGAGAAATACTTGGGAACTTCACCCAGTAATCTTATGTAATCATTTTTTGCATTGTTAAGGAGTCAGCACATTTTACTTGCCAAAACCATTTTTCTGCATTCAAACTTAATCCTAGGTACTTTACTGCGGAAAGTCCTAGGGGGGTAGGCCCTTACTCCAGGTGTAAGTTGCATTTTCTGTTTGAATTCCAAAATTGTCATTTTAAAGAGTCCCGCAAAAATTATGCTGGAGATTGGACCTTAGGGGTATCTACTCGGGTCCTGGTTTATTACATTTTATTGCATTGAACCTACCCTTTTCTTAGGTTCCTACATAAGGAGAGTCGACCATATCGATAATTCATCCGAGTCAAGAGTTTACAGTTTCAAAATTGTGTTGATTGAAAGTGAATTCCTTTTTAAAATTTTATTTCTATTTGCATTTTTGTTTTATTTAATAATTATTGAGCTTGTGTGCAGTGGCCGACACTTACTGCATTTTTGGGCGTTTGATCTCCTTTATTTCTGTGTCTCGGGGTGGTGGTAAAACATGTTTTTTTCTTGAATATTGATATTAAAACACTCTGGGTTTAGACCGGCGTACACGGGTTAGTTTACCTTTGGTACCGTCGTTACCAGAAAAGTTAGTTTTGTGTCGACTTTGGTCGCCTGCCTAAGGCAGAAGACACATAGGGATCACTTTGTCCACGTTGATGTCTGTTGTTGAGTCTGTGGTTTTGATTTGTTGTGTTGTTGATGTCTGTGTGTCAAAAAAGGTGTTAACATTGCCTGTATATCAACAATTTCATGGATTTTTTAACAAAATTGGGTCAAGGTGCAACATGGCATCCCATTTGTTGACAAGTCAAAGTTCAACATTACCAAGGGCAAAGTCCATGGAGGTCAGGTCAGTTGTAAAAATTAGCTGAAAAATGTAATTTGACCTCTTTGAAAAGTTGAAGTTCAAGTGGAACCAAACTGGATCATAGTTAGGTGAAACATGGGATCCCTCTTTTGATGATGAGGTCAAATGTCACATACCAGATTCAAAGGTCAGGTAGGTCAAGTTGTGACGGCTGAAACTGTCAACTTGACCTGTTTGAAAAGTTGAAGTTCAATTGGAACCAAACTTGGTTTATGGAGTTATATGCAACCCTTCATTTGTTTATCGAGGTCCAATGTCAAATATCAAGGTCAAAGGTCATGTTAGGCCTATCAATCACTAACTGCGACGAACAGGTGAAACCGCGGTCCGAGGACCGATGTATTTTTTTTTTTTTTCTTTAAAATGTATAGTTTTACACCATATCTGTATAGATTTGAACAATGTGTGGTACTATAAAACATGAAGTCAATGACCCTGTAACTCCCTCAAATTTGAAAATAACATGTTGGTTAACTTGTAATCTTGCTGAACATAAATGGGCCATTTCTAGAGATTTCAAAACTGTTTGAGTACTTTTCAGGAAATTTCCACACTTGTCATAAGACATGCATCTACTGCAGATAGCACAACTCACAGCATACATAAATATCATCAAATCTATGTGAAGTGCATAATCCCTGGTGATTAAGCTTCCATTTTGCTGTTTACCAGTTTCAAAAGTCACCTGACACCTCGCTAAGGTTTGGTCATTTGGGACCCTGGGTAACTGGTGACCCTGATGAATTGAGCAGTCTTTAAGGAATAAGTGCATTCCCACATGTACTTTTTCTGTAGAGACATGCTGACATATCAGGGTCCACACGTGGCCCAAGCTAGTAAATTGTAAGCCAGTATTTCAAGACCATCTTGCCACCATGAATTTATCTGATTTTTTATTTATAGGGAAGATAGATAGCCATGGATCATGAAATGTCCCTTCAAAATGTGTGTTTAAAACAAATAAGTTAAGACCCGTCTGTGCTGTATAATCTACAATGGAGGACCCCAGCAAGCAATTATGTAGCCCCTATTATACCAGAATGTGCGTCTTGCCAAGTGTCAGTTTATAGAACATCTCCATGAATTACATGCTAGCAGTACTTTTTACTGTCCTCTCTCGTCCACAATGGAGACCCCTGGGATTCAGTAGCATCAGGATTTTAACCAGGACTATGTCTTTATTCAAAGTGACCAGTTATAGAATCCCTATAGAATTCAGTCATAACGAACTACTTATACTCCTACCTACAGACACAGACGACTATTGATATTTTATCATCAATTCAGCTGCTTGATTAAGCTTAAAATGATTTTCATTGAAGTGGGGTACTTGAGCATGCAAGAATCAATGAAGTGTATTGTAAGAGGAGTGGACATATTTGCATTATAATTTTTTACTTGAAAATGTTGTTTGTTAGCTTTTGTATCTTAACACATTTAAGTTAAAGATTAAATTTCACAGAAGCTGCTAAATGCATTCCTATTTTGCTCTGTCGAATATTTTAAAGGTCAAGAGAGGATGTCAAATAACAGATGTTCCGTAAAAAAATATGAATATTCGATTATGCATGGTGTAAAGCTTTCTCATACAATAATATCCCCATCTGAAAGGACTTAAGCTGAGAATTATTTCTTTGGTACAAAAAATTTTGAAATTTCTAATTTTTTATTTTTTTTATTTTTTTTATCTTGTTCTTATTTTTTATACATGTACCGTATATTGAAATCACCGTTTGTTTTCACTGTTAAGACATTTCCGTACCAAAATATAAGGTAGACGAAACTTTGAGTGTTTAATCTATGTGAAATCACTACATATAACACATTTACACAAATGACTCAAAATCTCTATTGCACCTTTAAATGCCCCACCAGAACAGATGTCAGGAGGTGCGTAATTGTGAAAAAATTTAAAGGCGGGGAAAAGGAAAAACGTGCCATTTTTGAAGGGTTGATGCTAGAATTTGCATGAGTATTGTAGTAGATCCAGTGCACATGTCACATTTTCTTTACAGTAGAGGATGGAAAAACTAAAAAACAAAATACACAAAAATAAATTTGGCAAGATTGGGAAAAGGGTCACATCACTTCCAGTGGAATCCAGCTTTGTCAGTCCAAGATACGAGGGTATTGTTGTGAACCAATCCCATGATGCATGCAATGTGCCTATACTGTACTAAAAAAGTCAGTACTTAGGTTAAAAAGTTCCAAAGGTTTCAGAACCAGAGGACAGTTCAGATCATGCTACAAAATTAAGTATGCTATGTTGTGGGCTAAAATGTGTGTAATACGCAGGATTTTATGTGTTTTACGATAGGATTTTTTGTGGGATCACCTGACCTTTTGAGATTGAAAATTTCCTACAACTGGTTGCATTGTGGGATTACTCAAGACACCTTCTGATTGGGGATGAATGTATTTTGGTTATTTGCAAGAAGAAATGGAGGGAGGGGGTGTTTGTTATTAAATAATATCCTAATTTTATGTCCAAGTTATATCAATGTAACACCAACGACTTTTACAAGTTGTAGGCTAATTTAGCTGGGGGACTGGGAAAAAATTTTCCTCCATAATCCCGTCATTGTCCCACTTCGAAGTATTGAAAATTGCCGTTTTTTTGCGTTGTCTAAATTGGCACCAAAAAAATGCAAATTTATAGTATTATATAACAGGATCCATTCTGCCAACAAAATACAAAAAAGTATTAATTGCAAAAAGAATTTTAATCAAATATACTAGAAAAAAATGGACAGCCCAAAACACTGTAAAAGGTTTTAATATATTTGGTTGGCTAGAACGAATGGGCCCCGTACAATCTTTAAAAGAGAAAATATTTGTTGACTGATAAAAGAGGAGTAAAGGTGCACATGTGCCTGTTGCCAAAAGTGAACGATTTCACACCCCCGATCGGTGTCCCTAAAAAATCTAAAGTACTGATTTTGCCCTGATTGTAAAGGCTTTCAATCACATATATCTCTTTCAAAGGAAATTTAAGCCTTGAGAAATGTTTCTTTGGTGCAAAATTGTGAAATTTCTAATCATATATAGGAGCAAATACAAAATTCAGACTATGTTGTTTGTTATTGAAATATAAACAAATTAAAATCACCTTTTGTCTCACCTTAAGACATTTCTGTAATCAAATACAAGGTAAGAAATCTATTGATTGTCTAATCCATATGGAATTACAATTATGAAACAATATTTGTATGCCTCAAATCTTTGTTGCCCTTTACGCATTGAAATTGACAAATCAAGAGTGTCTGATTAATGGTGGAATCAAATTAAATTCTTAATCCTTTGGACCAATAGAATACTCTGAGCACTTCTTGACAAATAAATAAATACTTGAAAATACATTCAGATAATAATAATTTTGGGTAGCTCAAATATTGAACAATCCAAAAGATGAAATTTGGTATATAGGAGAAAGTTTATAATGTCCCCGGTAATGTCCTTTACAACTTCAAGCAAGGAGTTGTGAAGGCATGTGAATTGCTATGCTGACAGATCTAGACATATCTTTAGGTGACAGTTCAAAAATGACATCCTAAAATCTCATAAAACAGGTGCAAAAGGGTTTAAAGGTGCAACGAAGATTTTGAGGCCACCAAATATTGTGTCATAATAGTCATTTCACATAGATCAGACATTCAATACTAGCTTATCTTGTGTTTTGGCTACGAATGTCTTAAAAAAGAGAACAAAATAAATTTTGATTTGCTCATATTTCCAATATAAAACATAGCCTGAAGTTTTGTAATTTGCTCCCTATACGAATGAATAATTTCGCATTTTTGTACGCAAAGAAGTCCATTTCTCAGCTTAATCCTTTCAGATGTGGAGATTTTTGATGGAACGCTTTTAGATCAAGGCAAAAAGCAGCACTTCAATTTTTTTTAGGGATACCTGATATGTGAATCCTCTCGTTGCACCTTTAATTAACATGAAATACATAAATTGTAATGCTGTAATTTAATGAACACCTTTAAAGAGTGTAACATAATCTCACAAATAAACCACCACCATTGTAGACTCACGCTACTTCAGTAATTGAGTATGTGTAATTGAATCATTAGACCGGCACATACCACAACATCTTGTGATTCAGGCTGGATGAGATGGAGGCATTATAGACGCTTTAGGATGTCCATTATTCACAAGACTGTCTTCAAGTTGGTACTTTGTTTCTACTCCATTGTCCCTAGTTTAAGTCATCTCCAGCATGTCTTGGGAAATGCTTGTTTAGTTTTTTTGACAGAAGTTAAGATATAGTGGAGCCTTCTCTTGTGTCAAGTCTTTCTCACCATTAAATTGATTGTAATCCTGAGTTATTTATTAGTTTGTACTTTTTAAATTTATTTACTATCGATGAGTGGAGTGCTAATTAAATGTCAAAATTATTCCACTTGGCATGTAAATCTCTATATATTTTGAGTCTTCAGTGTATATAGAAACTCACCTCATAAGCTTAGGAAGATGTTCAGGATTGGGAAGGGTCCACTTTGCTGATTGAATGGAGGTGCAGAGCACCAAAGGGATGGTAGGTTGAGCTTTTGACTTTTTATGTTTTGGTAAAAAGTCTTCAGATTATTGGGGGGGGGGGCTCAATGTACGTCTAAACTATCAAAAGAAATTACAGCAAACCAGAGTGCAACCACAAACCATTTGGGTGTTTTGGGTTGTTGGTTGGGTCCGATATTGTTCCTGTGGCCCAAATGACCTTGTGCTTGTCCGTTATTCATATAGAAAATGATTTAAAAATACCCGTACAGTGGAGTTTGATTCTTTCAGCTCCAACATTTTGATAAGAAATATCTCCTGTAAATGTATACAAAATTTCAGGTGTTTTTTGTCAGATTTCACATTTACGTGTTAAACCAATGGCGACGTCCAAATTTGGATTGCTGGCAGGCCCTCCCTGCATATCAGGACAATTGCTATAGCCCCATCACCCGAACCCAGCAGTAATGTAGAGGTAATTTATTAGTGCATTTAGCATGTGGACGTGCTATACATGATTGTTAAAACATTTCAAATTTGACATATCTTTTTTAAGTGCAGTCATTTTATGTAGAAGCATTTAGCGTAAGGTGCACTTGTGATCTTTGTCCTTCTATTGTGGGTTTATGATTCATTAATATCCTCAAGAAAAGTTTATTTCCAAATTTCAATTGAGTTCCTGATGTTGCGTTTTGATGTGATGAGCAAATATTGTGTGTCACATCATTCCATAACCACTGTGCCTTAATATTCGGTCCATTTTATAGGCAGAAAATATAAAATTACGAATTTCTTCCTAGAGTAGATTGAATTTGCACAAAGATTCGCGGCACACATACTATACTTAGGCCTACAGGCCAGATTATCTAAAAATCTAAATTTCTTGAGGTAAATTGAGGGGGGCAGGCTGTGGTCATAAAATGCCCTTTAAGTCTATGCTGTTGGTATGCAGTTTATTTCAGCCTGTAATTAGTATCAAGAAGTGATATGGTCTAGAACTGAGGCTATGCACCTGCAGATGGGTTATGAGAAAGTGGTGGGAGCAGGGTTTTATATGCCATTTTTGTTTTCAATGGGGACATTGTTTCAAGACAAGCTTTACGGGGACATGCATGGTGATGGGGGACATCTTTTGGGGACTGGTTGAGGAGAGATGCTTTTTGACAAATACTTTAGGCATCATGGGACAACGGTTGTGTACTAAAAATTTGGGATGCATTCAGTATTCTGCTACCACATCTTTCAACGTGCAGTTTAGTCTGTTAAGGCTGACAAATTCATAGGATGGTGGCAACAAAAAACATAATCTTTCCAAATATTATTTTGCTAAACTTACAAGCTATAGCGGTGTTCATGTCTTTTTGTTGGGCCGCCAGCTATAGCTGGCAGGAACCACTTGCAATTCGTTGTGCGTGTGTAGGTGGGGAGGTGGGTGTGGATGTGTGTATGTGTGTGTGGATTTGTGTGATAGGGTGTGTCACAAATTGTTAAGTTGTTTTTTTAAAAATTGACTCAATGAAAAGTTAACTTCAATTGGACCCAAAACTTCTGGCATAGGTGCACACAATGGGATCCCTCATATGTTGGTGAGGTCCAAAGGTAATGTTGAAAGGTCAAAGGTCATGTGAGGTCACGTTGACAAATGTGCGTTAAAATGCTAAAATTGATCAAAGGGAGAACTTGGAAGTTTCAATTGGATCCAAACTTGGATGGTGCACCATGCGATCCCTCCTATGTTGATGAGATAAAGGTCATGTGCCAGGGTTTCAAAGGTTATGGGCGGCCCACAGCTTAAATTCTTGAATATAGCGAGCGTGAAAGCGAGAACCGCGCGAAATTCTAGTTTACCTCTGCTTTAGAAATTCAGCGAGTCCTCAATTCTGACGGTGAATTCCGTGGTTTCCAAGATTAAAGAGTCGGCTGTGTACACTACAAAATTACTTATTTCAATAAAGAAATAAACCTTGATTAAGCTTTTCAATAATGTGCTTAAAGGCATACAATTTTTCTCCAAAAATTAGGAAAGTTGAGCGTTGATTTCTTTTGTTGTCTTAAACCTAATGAAGATCAACAATACTGTAAAGATCATATTATTTTGCTAAAACTAAAACTATAGTGGGTTCATGTTCTTGTTTTTTGTTTGCAATCCTGTCTAGAAAAATCAGTGTGGCTCATTCTGCAGGGAATTCTTCAGTGGTTCCAAGAAGAAGAAGTCGGCTGTGTACACTACCAAAATTCCTATTTCATAAAGAAAAGTTAACCTTGATTAAGCTTTTCAATAATGCTTAAAGGCATCCAATTTTTTTCTCAAAAAATATTAGGAGAGTGAATTTCTTTTTTTGTTTAACTAATACGATCAAATACTGTTAATATAATATTATTTTGCTAAACTTACATCTATTTAGTGGTTGTTCATGCTTTTTTTTTTTTGCAATCTCTGTCTAGAATTCAGTGTGGGCTCATTCTGCAGGGAATTCTTCAGTGAGTTACAAGAATAAGATTCTGGCTGTGTTACACTACAAAATTACTTATTCAATAAAAAAAGTTGAAACCTTGATTAAGCTTGTCAATAATTTGCTAAGGCATCACATTTTTTCTCCAAAAATATTAGGAGAGTTGAATTTATTTTTGTTTAAACTAATAAGATCAAAATACTGTTAATATAATATTATTTTGATAAACAACTTAATTATTTAGTGGTGTTATGTCTTTTTTTTTTGCAATCTCTGTCTAGAAATTCAGTGTGCGGCTCAATTCTGCAGGGGAAATTCTTCAGTGGTGCCAAGAATAAGATTATGGATGTGTACACTACAAAAATTACTATTTTCAATCAAGAAAGTAACTGATGAAGCTTTTTCAATAATGCTGGAAAGCATCAGTTTTTTCTCCAAAAATATTAGGAAGAGTTTGATTTCTTTTTTTGTTAAAATAATAAGATCAAAAATACTGTTAAGTTAATATTATTTTGCTAACTACATGCTATTTAGTGGTGTTCATGTCTTTTTTTTTTGCAATCTCTGTTAGGAAATTCAGTGTGGGACATTCTGAGGGATTCTTCAGTGGTACAAAATATACAGATTCTGGCTGTGTACACTACAAAAATTACTTATTTCATAAAGAAAAGTTAACCTTGATTAAGGGCTTTTACAATTAATGCTTAAAGGCATCATTTTTTCTCCAAAAATATTAGGAGAGTTGAATTCTTTTTTGTTAAACTAATAAGTCAAATACTGGTAATATAATAGTTTTCTTTGCTAAACTTACATCTATTTAGTGGTGTTCATGTCTTTTTTTGCAAATATCTGTCTAGAAATTCAGTTTGGGGGCGCAATTCTGCAGGGAATTCTTCAGTGGTTCCAAGAATAAGATCTGGTGTGTTACACTACAAAATTACTTATTTCAAGTAAAGAAAAGTTAACCTTGATTAAGCTTTTACAATAATTTGCTTCAAGGGCATCAATGTTTTTTCTCCAAAAATATTAGCGAGAGTTGAATTTCTTTTTTTGTGTAACTAATAAGATCAAATACTGTATATATATTATTTGCGAAACTACATTCTATTTTAGTGTGTCATGTATTTTTTTTTTTGCAATCTCTGTCTAGAAAATTCAGCTGGGGCGCAATTCTGCAGGGAATTCTTCAGTGTTGCCAAGAATTAAGATTCTGGCTGTGTACTACAAAATTACTTATTCAATAAAAAACAAGTTAACCTTGATTACCTTTTCAATAATTGCTTAAAGGCAGCAAGTTTTTTCATCAAAAATATTAGGAGAGGTGAATTTCTTTTTTGTTTTTATTTAACTTAATAAGATCAAAATACTGTTAATATAATATTATTTTGCTAAACTGTAAATCTTTTATTTAGAGCTATTTAGTGGTGTTCATTCTTTTTTTTTTTTTTGCAATCTCTGTCTAGAAATTCAGTGTGGTTGGGGCTCAATTCTTGCAGGAATCTTCAGTGTTCCACGGAATAAGATTCCGGGTTGTTGTACACTAAAAAATTACTTATTTCAATAAAGAGAAGTAACCTTGATTATCTCATCAAGTATGGGTTCAACATTACATTTAATTAGAGAGTTGCATTTCTTTATTTTGTTTAAACTATAAGATCAAAAACAATTGATTCTTTAATTGAAAAAATAGCACACTAATACTCGCTACCAAAAATAGGACCCATGAATTTGATCTCTTACCTGTATTGAACTGTAGTTAGTGTTATGTATCTACAGAGTGAACCATGCTTTTCAATTGCTTTAAAAGGCATCCACATCAATTTTTTTTCTCCACAAAATATTAGAGAGTTGTATTTCTTGTTTGTTTAAAAACTAATAAGATCAAAATAAAAATACTGTTGATATTATAAAATTATTGATTAAACTTCTCAATTAAGAGATTTAGTGGTTGTTCAGTCTTTTTTTTTTTTTTGCAACTCTGTCAAGAAATTCACCAAGGGCTCAATTCTTACGGGGAATTCAGTGGTCCCAAGACTAAGAATCTGCCTGCGTACACTACAAAATTACTTATTTCAATAAAGATGATGTTAACCTTGATTATCCCATCAAGTATGGGTTCAATTACATGTAATTAGAGAATTGCATTTCTTTATTTTGTTTAAAGAATAAGATCAAAGTACCATATTGATTTCTTTCATTAGAAAAGTGACAAATAATACTCGTAACCAAAAATAGGACCAGAATTTGACTCTTTACACTGTATTTGAAACTGTAGGTGAGCTGTATGTATTACAGAGTGACCATGCTTTTCAATTGCTTAAAGGAATCCCATTAATTGTTTCTCCAAAAACTCTTAGAGAGTTGTATTTCTTGTTTGTTAAACTTTTTACTGAAATCAAAAATACAAATACTGTTGATATTTTTATAAATATCATTTTGATTACTCTTACATTATTTAGAGATATTTAGTGGATTGTTATGTCTTTTTTTTTTTTTTTTTTTTTTTTGCATCGCTTGTCAAGCAATCACCAAGGGCTCAATTCTATCACAAGGGCTCAATTCTACGGGGAATTCAGTGTCCCAAGAATAAGAATCTGCCTGCACACTACAAAAATTTTATTTAATAAAGAGATGTTAACAGTGATTATCTCATCACAGTACTTGGATTCACAAAAGTACATGTAATTAGAGAATTTCATGTCTTTATTTTGTTTACAACTAATAAGATAAAAATACATATTGATTTCTTTGTTGACAAGTGTGAAAAATATACTACTCTCTATTAAAAAAAATGGGACCCATGGAATTGATCTACGTACACATCACTTTGTTCGAAACTTAAGTGTCCACAGAGTGGTCACACTTCCACAATGGATTAAAGGCATGTATCATTTTTTTCCCAAAATATGGGGGGAAAAATCATTTGTAGAAATACCTTAAAAGTGAAATGTTAAAAAACTAAAATTTCACGGTTCTCGGATTTTGCGCTTCCTATATTCAAAGAATAATAAGCTTGTGGTCGCTCCATGACTTGGGTGCACCTGTGACACAAGTTGGGTTCCAATTGAACTTCAAACTTTGCAATTGAGGTCAATTTACATTTTTAGCCTATTTTTTATATCTTGACCTCATATGACCTTGTACTTATCTTTGAACCTCAATCAACATTGAGGATCTTATGGTGCCGCTATGACACAGTTTGTTCCAATTGAACTTTCACTTTTCATTGAGGTCAATTTACATTTTTAGCCTATTTTGCGGATTGCGTAGCAAATCCGGCTTATGAAATCGCAATGTCTGGATGTGTGGATGTAAACATGTATGTAAGGATGTGTGTGTGTCTGGAACAAAAAGGTAACAGTTTGCCATAACTTTTTTTCCAGTATGAGCTGAGTACCCAAACTTAGATATCTTTTAGGGGGGGAAAAGCCCCTACTAACTATGTAATCCATTACCCCATTGTCCTCCCCTGATGATGGGATTTTAAAAAAAATAAAGCTTAACATGTTCCCCACTATTTTTCAACTTGCCTCACATGACCTTTGACCTTGCATATACCGTATTTGACCTCATCAACATATGAGTGATACCATTTTGCACCTGTGGCCCAAGTTTGGTTCCAACTGAACTTCAACCTTTTCAATTGACATGATTGAGTTCAATTAAAAAACAAAATTAACATTCAATTTAACAAAAAATTAACATTTTATTTTAGTGACACACAACGACCATGCACAACGGATTGCTAAGTGGTCCTCCAGCAAAAGCTGGTGGCCCACAAAAAACAGGTTACTGTTTCGTTTTGAAAATGCGTAGAAGGGAAAGAAAGAAATTCCACTACTCAAGTTCCATTCAATTGAAGTAGTTAAATTGTCCTAGGACAACTTAGTAGTTTTTACTGAAATACTGAATTTACCATTTTGATTTTATTGCGTTTAGGAGTATGTGAGAAGTGAGGTGAGGTGGTAGGTTGTAATGACATCTTAATGCTTGTTTATTATTAGTAGCAAGGACCATTTATAAGTTAGATATTTGATGTAATTCTTAGTAAAATTTATTAAAAAATACTTTTCTATTGATTTCTGATGTATTTACATTTTAAAAGTACATGTAATATTAACATTAAAAAAACTAAGTTCAATTTGTGATTTCAAATTGATAGATGCGCCACAAATACAGTTTAAAAATCTAATTTTTTAAACAATTCACTTTTTTATTTTTATGATTCTTTATATAGTTTTTGACCATCACCGATTTATGTGCCTTAATTGAAAACAGAGCGACTCGATCCAAGACAAGAATTGGTTGATTTAATGTCACTGAAATAAGGGATTTACATCCACACTCTATGTTCAATCTTGTAATCTTTGCTATCGCTTCATCGCAGTAAGCATTTGTGCTAGGTTGTACGGGATCTTTCATTACAAGGAAAAGCTTGCCTTTAAAAAGGTCATCAAGCATGAGTCGGCAGCGAACCTTGGTCATGTTGACAGCGGTCCTCAAGTCGGGAAAACCAAAGTAAGCAGAGAGCTTGTTAAAAGTGACAGCTTGGTCAAGACACTCTACAGTGTCAGTAAAACAACTCTGGAGATTGAAATGTAATGCAACTCGAGTTTACTGCAAGAATGCTCCATCTGCAATAGCGCCATTTGTCAGTTGTGTTGTTATTAAGTGTTCTACCTGTCAATTTCAAATACCTGGCAGCTATTACAGTTGGGATCTTTTTGCAATTAAACCCTTAAAACGTAATGTTTCATTCAGCCAGCGTTGCTTTAATCTTCTCACGTGACGATCTTGCTATTGTTTTAATGCTTGGCCAGCAGTGGGAAAAGTGAATGTATATCTTTGTAGGAAGGGAAAATAGGCTATAGAACCTTTTTCAATTTGAATCATTGTTTATGAGCACCCCCCCATTAAGTTTTAATTAATAGTTATACAAATTAAACAGAATTTGTAATCGCAACAAGTGTCACTACTGGGGTTCGAAACCGGGTACACCTTCAGCACTAAACGGGAATGCCTTACCAGTGGAGCATGCTGTTCACTAGGGGACGATGTGGGTTAACACTGATGATATATTTCATTCCAGGGCTTAACTCGGATAACAAATCTATTGGTTGTTTAATCATTTAGAAGGGGGTCAAGGGATTCATTGTTAACATCTCAATGTCAGGTTTCATTCAGACTGTGTTGCTTCACTTTTGTTAAAATAGCTAAAATGACCGTGTCAGGGTTAACCCTTGGTTACCGAATAGTAAAATAAGTCCATGGAATAGGAGGGTACAGTACAAGGGGTGGAGAATGAGTTTGTTAGCAAGGTCTGAGGAGGAGCAGGAAGGTATTATGTATTAAGGGTGCGTGTTCCGATCGCTTTGGGACCCCCCCTGAGATAGGGTGTACGTGCAAGTGCTGCTGCCTTTCATATCAGTATAAACACCCCCCCCCCCCCAAGGGCATAAATTGGACAAGCACCTTTAATTGGACAACATCACCACTATCGTGTCATGTTGTGTCACAAAGATACTTTATTTCAATCTATTTTATTATCATTATTAACAACGTTAGGGAAGAAAACCCAGTTTTAGAAGCAGGAGGAAACCGCGAAGAAAACCTGCGAGGCTGAGTTGGAACTGGAAACCAAACGCACATTGAAATCGCAGGCCCTACCGAGAGTCGAGGGAAGACCCCTGCGCTATCTGACCCGGCCCAATCAAGGGTGAGAGTTAGAATCCAATGTCATGTTCCATTCAGCACCATTGTGTTGAACTTCTTGTCCAATGAAATTAGGCAGTTAGTTGCTTAACTTAGTCAACAGTCCTCAGTGTAAGTTAACAACAATTTCTTTATAGTGTATAGGGGTACTCTCCTAGGGGGTACTGTCTGGGGTACTAGTATTCACCGGGGATGGTTCAATCCCGGGGTTCAATGGCTCAACTATAAGATCAATGGTTTTTCCCAAAAAATAAAGTTCCCCCTAAAATTCAAGGACATTCTTTGCATAAGTTCGCTTAGAAATGGATGATTGGAAAAGCAAACCCTTTTTAAGGGGCGAGCGGCCACTTTTGGTAGGGTCGGTCGGAGGAATTTTTTGTTTATATTTTTTTGTCCTTGTTTGGAGGTGAAAATTGGCCTAAATATCCCCAAAATCTGAAAAATACAAAAAACTTAAAAAAAAAAAAAAAAAAATTTTTTACAAACAAATTTTTTAAAGTTTTTTCTGTTTTTAAAAATTGATCAAATTTGGCTAAAAAAACAGGCTGATTTTTACATGATTTTTGGAAAAAACTAAAAAACAATTTCTGCAAACTGAAAAATTCAGGGTTGGTCGGGCCCGTAAAAACAGGGTTTTTTATTTTCATCGCATAAGTTAATAATTTAAAAGCAGCAGGCAAGACAAACATGCAAACAACAACTAAATTAGAAAAAGGAAGACTATAAATCTAGAACTCAAGTAGTCACCTAAAATGCTCATTCCAAATTTGAAATGAAACGGAATTTTCGTTTTGACACAGTAAAACATCTTTTGTGTAGTATAATCGTACCATAGGGATACCGTGTATAACAAATTATAAAAGTTGTGATGTTCTTATATGAAGGACTTTGATTTGAGGCTTAGCTATTTCACATAGTGATTAGTTAATGTGGACCAAGAATTATATAGACCATGCAAAAAAACATATTTGTTTATAATGAGGGCGCCTCAGAAAAATCTCTGAGCAGCCTGTACAACAAATCATGTTGTTTGATATAATTAATGCTTGTCCATATACTAATCACCTGTGGTGAAATAACGAAACTCAAATCGAAGTCCTTCCTATTAGATCACCACTTGTAAAAATTCTGGATCTGGAATTTTTGTTAAAGGATCTTGCAAAAGATGATACAATGGCTAATAGCAAGGAGTGTGATTTTGTTTATGGATCATATAAGATGATTAAACACTAGGGCTGGTATTCTAAGGGCGTCTAACTTTAGACTGGGTTAAACCGGGGTTAGTCCTACATGAGTGGACCGTTTTTCCTTCCAACATTATTTGAAAATTGTGTGTAACGGGTGCGAAATGGGGCCCATCCATGAGGAATTTTCTCACCCGTTACATTAACTTCACCGTTTTTTGAAAGGGAAAAAAAGTTCCACCAGGCAGGACTAACCCTGGTTTAAACCCAGGTGTTAAGGTAGACTCCCTTTTCAGAAATAATGACCTAGGAACTAGATAACGGATCAAATCGCATGTATTATGAGACTAGCCCCAAGAGTGAAGCCAATTTTTTTCACCACCTCCAAGCATCATCCTTGTTGTTGCAAAAACCAGCCAGTGGCCAATAACCAGACCTTTGCAAATGGGGGGGGGGGCAGAAGGGGTGTCAAGGCATTTTTTGAGGGGGCTAATTTGGTCAGTCTCCATGCACTGTACAAAAAGGTCAGTTCATTTGGGGACTGGAGGGGGGGCAAGGGTTCCCATTTGGGGGGGTGCCCGCTGGTTACGCCACGCAACCAGCCATGCGTTGTCACTGTTGCTGCGCAAGCACCCGCACATGAAAATTGTGCGTCGTGCGTTATGTTATCAGTGTTGATTTCCCCATGTTCTATGTCTGATTGGCTGATTTTTTTGCAATAATTATGCAAAAACAATCGAGGTAAGGTAAACACGTCTTTAAAAGATTCCGGAAGTCTAATGCACAAAAATCTCCCAATGACCCCTGTTAATTTTGCTTAATGAAAAAGATATTTATATATTGTACACTTAATGTTGAATTCTAAACCAATTTTGACAAAGGATCATGTGCCCCCTGACCATTGCAATGCTTGAAACAATCGCAAAAAACTGGGATATGTAAAATATAACACCTTTCTCCCTAGAAGACTACACAACAGGGACATTCTTGGTGTTAGCTTGGTGTTAATGCTTGAGGGGATTTTGCAACCCATATGTAGTAATGATAACACCAACCATGACACAGTCACTTTAACTCTTTAAATGGCTCTATAGTTCTTTGTGTCGCCTGGAAGGAGACTAGTCCCAAAATTCTCTCTCTCTCTCTTCCACACCCCCCTTGCCAAACCGTAATAGTGGGAACTCCCCACTATGCAAAGGGTTAGTGAGAAAAACTCTAACCCCTGGGAATATCATTGTTTTTATAATTAAATAATTTTTAAAAACACCCCCTCCCCACCATAATTGAAATAATTGGCTCTCACTATGGTTTTCCAATCTTTACAAAAATCTTCTTTCTTGAGTGGGACCTTACTTCTTTTAACCCCCTATGTGGGGTGTTAGGGGTCCCCACTCAATGGTCTCCACCATTCGTAAAAAGTCTTTCGCACCTCAACCATATCTCTCTCCAATCCCGTCTCTCAACTGTGTAAAACAAACGTATACGCGGGGACTTTGAAGTGGACCCCACTAAGAAAGAAAGAAATCTTCTCCACAAAATGTAGCACCGTAAAAGTGGGGACATCAAAATGTCCCCACTATGCATTTGGGTCCCCACTTTTACAGTGAAAAAACGTGCAAATGTCCCAAAATGTTCCCACATCTACGGATTCACGAGTGCTCTCTCTCTCTCTCTCTCACTCTCACTCTCTCTCTCTCTTCCCCCCTCCCTTTCCAATCCCTAATAGGGGGACTCCCCACTATTCAAAGGGTAGTGAGAAACCTCTAACCCCTGGAAATATCATGTTTTAATCATTAATAATCACTAAAGCACCCCCTATTTCCATTTGAAATAATTGGCTCTCACTAGTTTTCCAATCTTTAAAAAAATCTTCTTTCTCATAGTGGGGACCTTACTTCTTTTAACCCCCTATGTGGGGTCATTAGGGGTTCCCCACTCATGGTTCCCACCATTCATAAAGTCTTTCGCACCTCAACCCTATCTCTCTCGATCCCGTCTCTCAAACTGTGTAAAACGAACGTATACGCGGGGACTTTGTAGTGGACCCCACTAAGAAAGAAACAAATCTTCTTCACAAAATGTAGCACCGTAAACGTGGGGACATCAAAATGTCCCCACTATACATTTGGGTCCCCACTTTTACAGTGAAAAAAACCTGCAAATGTCCCCACATCTACGGATTCACGAGTGCCGCGCTCTCTCTCTCTCTCTCTCTCTCTCTCTCTCTCTCTCTCTCTCTCTTTCCCCTGTGATCCTGGGGACATGTATTTAAAATAACACTTCTTTCACAGCTATTTGAAAGTCTTATTTGTTATGACAAAACCAGGACAAAACTAAAAATATCAATAGCGACACACTTTTGGCAACTGATTTTAATTAGGTATTCCACTGACTATATCCAGAGCAAATGTTACAAAATTTTATTGTGGAAAAATGCATTTTTCTTGAAAACTAGTTTAGCAGAGATCCCTGTGGTGAATGGGCACATAGAGGGTACTATAACATAGAACTTATGACCTTTGTAAACCTATATATTAAGATTACCTCAATTGATTTTGAAAGCGTGGCCTAGCGGTTAGGGTGCTTGCCTCTGGCGCAAATTTACCATCAAAATTCCCGGGTTCGAATCCCGGTGGGGTCGTGGCACTTGCTGGGATTTATTCGGGTACTATCAATTCTGGATTTGATCTGTATACCAGCTATTGATTAAATACAGAATACCGCTCTCCTCCATGGTTCACTTGGAATTGGGCAAATGGATCATGAAAGCATCCCGTCCTTCGGAGGGGACGTTAAGCCGTCGGTCCCGTGTACAGAGAGTCACAACTGTACATGTACATCGCAGTCAGTGTCGAATAAGAGTAGGGTGTAAACCCCTGACTGTTCCCAATCCGCCTTAGCCTCAAATAGCGGGCCATGTTTGGAGCGTCCGTATCATGGATACACGCGGCCCCGGATCAGCACACTAGCTGAACAAATCCTGACATCACCACAAAGCCATTACCAATGACTTGTGGATATGAGCAAACAAATTGATTTTACTATTTTTACAGGGGAAACAGCTCATGCATATCTCTTCTTATATCAGTTGTCAAAATTGTGTCACCACTTCTTAAAATTGTTCTAAATTTGCATGGGGTGAAACAGGGGTGCATTCCTCTCTGCACTGTCTTCTTGCGTATGAGGCAGCAGCTAAATATGTTGAAGCCTGTGGAGCCAGCTCGCTGTTGATTGGTTGGGGTTTGAGAAGTCTATATCCAACGGTGGATGAAAGGTAGGGCACTCGTTGAGAATGAGATCCGCAGTCTGTGATGGAGAATCACATTGGCAGGCTGGAGATGGCCGCAGCCCCCCATCGGTGCATATTGCTGTTGAAACGACCGACTCCTGTGTGAATCTGGTTCAAGGTAACCCATTCCTTGTGTGGAAGATTACTACCAGGTGGGAGTTCTGTCATAGGTGTGATAGTGAGTTGGTCTGGTCATGGAGTATCTAGCCAGGCAGTATTCCATGTCTGTAGGATGTTGAATGGGGAGCTGGAGAGTTTAGCAGCATGTTGACAGAAAGGTCGACGAGAGCGCAGTCTATGTCTGCCGAGCTGGTGTGATTCTTTGACAGTGTTATGCAGCAGGTGCTTGTTGTCCAACAGAGCCTTATTCACCAGTTTATGTGTGTGGTGTTCTCTCCGAAGCACTGCAGGTGCAATGCTTGAAAGCACTGGTAGAAACTCAGATGGAGTGGGATAAAGGCAGCCAGTAATGGTTCTCATGGTCTCCTTGAGTACTTTATCCAGCTGCTTTGTGTGAGAGCTATTGCACCATGCTGGGCGGCATATTCAGCAGTGCTGTAGGCCAGAGCCAGGGCGGTGGTGTGTAGAGTCGTTGGGCTGGCACTCCATGAGGATCCAGCTAGGCGGCACAGGAGGTTATTCCTCGAAGATACCTTTGTGCATACTGACTCGAGGTGCTGCCGATAAGTAAGCTGTCGAACAAGCTTCCCACTCCCAGATAGAAGGTTGGTTAGGATGTATGTTGCAGAGGTGCTCCCATTGGGGTTGAATTGAAGCTGGCGATGAGCCTCTGGTGTTAAGCTGGAAGGCGAGTATTAGCGGTGGTCTTGGCTGCACTTAGCTTAAAGTCTCAGGTCTTGAGATATGCTGTAAATAGGGCATATCTGTTCTTTCTACTTCTGTCCAACTTCGTGGAATGGAAGAAGGGCAAGATCGTCAGTGTAGCCGTATTGTCTAGAAGTTGTTTGAGGTTACATCACGATCAGCAAGTTGAAGATGGAAGCCAGTACAGATCCTTGTGGTACTCTGTTCCTCAGACAATGCGCCGACTGCTCTTGCCAATCACTGGTTTTTGAGAACAAAGCTTACAGTTGGCAACATGTTACATATGAATTGCTACAAGGTGATGATCAGGGATGGTCCTGAGAAGCTGAGTGTCAGGCCATGGTGCCTCACGGTGTCTATGCTGCAGTAAGGTCCACCAAGATGACCCCTGCCTTACTACGCTTTACCAAGCTGCCTCAATATCAGTTGTGAGTTTTACAATCTGATAGACAGTGCTTCAGCCACAGCGAAATCATGCCTTGTTTCGTCAGGCAGATGGGTTTCGATGACGGGCTCCAGCCAGGCAAGGATCATCCTCTCAAGGAGTTTGAAGGAAACACACAGTAGTGAATTGGGGGTAGTTCTTACGGTTGTCAACAGGCTTGTTTGGTTGGGGGTGCACTGTGAATAATAGCTCCAACAAGTTCCCATTGTAATGGCCAGTATTCCGTCAGTGGATAAAAAGAATGCAATGTGACTAAAAACCGCCTACACCTATATTAAGGTGTTAAGTCCCTTTAAGCATGAGGCACCATTCGGTCACTAACAATCACCACAATCCCCCTGATTCACTCCATTTAGTGCACTGGGTCACATGTGACGAATTTACCATAGAATGGTGTGTGAAAGGCAGGTAGTGCTCAGGGTTTTTAGTTGGTGTTGGCAACTTGTTAGTGTGAGGAATGTGAATAAATTATTTATTGTTTTAATGTAAAATGGTTTGGGTTAGGAAAAAAGAGGTCCAGTCAATGTATCAAGCAAACAAGTGGGTCAGTCAGCTAGAGTTTCTGTATTTTTATTCAATTTTGAGGAGGCCCTTTTTCTCTTTTGTAATAGCTTGCTGTCTAACCTATTAACTAGATTGTCCCTGCTAAAGGCAAGCTTCCAAGAGGTGCTTTGACTAGGAAGAACTTTTATTAAAAAATAAAAATAAGCTGGTTGTAACAATGATGCTGGTGGCATAGTCACCTCTTCACAACACATCTTCAGCTACTCCCATAACTTGTTGGGTTTCAGCAGTTAAGTGTTTATTTTGGGCCGAGCTGAGTCTTCTGAAAAAAAAAAACCATCTCAAGATAATTGGTACGCACAGTTGTCGCATGTAATCCCTGTCAGTGTTTGTTCAGTCAAGGCACGAATCCCGATGATAAAGGTTATATTAACATGACACGTGATGTGTGCGTCTGTGTTTTTGAACGTGAGGGATATCGTGAGGCATGTAAACACTTGGAAATGTTTAAAACTTTAGATTACAATGGTCATTCCCAAAGAAGCATCAGTATTTACAACATTGTGCATTTTCATTGGAAGAGTTCCATTTAAAGGCTATGGAGAGACATATTACAGATGTAAAAAGTGTTTGTTAATGCTTTCTTAGTCATCAAGCTTGAGTCAACTAGGTCACGTGGAGGTGGTATTTTGGTTTATGTGCGTGATGACATTAAAGCTGAGGTAATGACAGATGTAGTTGTACCAAATGAACTTGAGGTCACATGGTTGTTAACTACCCATCCTAAGCTACCTAGGAGAATTCCGTACTTAGTTGTTGGAGCCGTCTATATACCAAGTGACTCTCCCCACCGAGATCTGTTGGTTTCACATCTGATCGAAACTGTGGATTATGTACGAACCGCCAAACCACAGGCTGGTATAACCTTGCTAGGTGACTTCAATCGTACTGATATTAGGCCATTATGCATGGGTAACCAGTTGATACAGGTGGTTGACAAGCCAACCAGAGAGACGCTATTTTTGGATTGATTATATCTGATTTTCTGAGTTATACAGTTGCCCTCATGTAAGTTCTCCCTTAGGGCGTAGTGACCACCATTGTGTCAGCTGGTTGCCGAAACATTCTAAATGCATTAACACTAAGCAAGTAAAGAAAATTCGGCCTATTAAGGACTCTAGTTTAATTTAAGTCTTTTGGTAAATGGATCCAGAGTCATTCTTGGTCCACTGTCTACGAGGTTGATGATTCCCAGTCCAAGGCCGACGCTTTCTACCAAATAATAATGACGGTATCGACACCTTTTTTTCCAACTAAAACTGTCAGACTATGTGCTAGTGATAAACCATGGATGACTGACCGTGTCAAGACCCTCATTAAACAAAGGCAGAAGGCGTTTGCCAAGGGAGATAAAAATACCTGGACCAATCTCAGAAAAACCAAAGTAATCAGAGAGATAAAGAAAGCTAAAGTTGCATATAATGTCAATAAGGTCAGAAGACTCCAAAGGACTGAGCCAGGTAGGTGGCACAAGGAGATTAGGCATCTTGCTAATATGAAAAAGTCGGACACAACCATTCATATCTCTGATGTTGAGGCTGCTGACCATGTGGGTGTTGCCAATGCTATTAATCAGTATTTAGCCAGTTTCCCTAACTCACAGCAGCAAAGAAGCGACTGATCTCCCAGCATATTTGCCAACCCCTGTGCCACCTCCCAAGATTCAACCATGGGAGATTTATCACGACCTTAGTAGGTTATCAGTTTCCAAAGCAGGGGGGCCTGATAATATTCCGCCACGGTTACTAAAAGAATTCGCTTACGAGCTTAGCGAACCGGTGACTGATATTATCAATACTTCCCTCACCCAAAGTAAAGTCCCTGGCCAATGGAAGGAAGCCAATGTCATCCCAATCCCTAAACAGACTCCGCCCTCAATTGATAAATTGCGTCCAGTATCATTGACTTCATGCCTTGCAAAGGTTGCTGAGGGCAGAGTGTGTAAATGGATTGTTGATGCCATTCATCCTCATATTGATCGGAGACAATTTGGTAACCAGAAGGGATTGTCAACCACCCACTGTTTAATTGACGACTCTCACAACCTGATGTCAGTGCCTGAGAAGTCGAAAAATGTTGGCATTCTTGTGCTAACTGACTTCTCAAAAGCTTTTGACCTGATCGACCATAAAATCATTGTCACAAAGCTTCTTAAGCTTGGTGCACCCCCTTGTCTTGTACAGTGGGTGGTTGACTTTCTCTCTGGGAGAAGACAAAGGGTTAGTATAAAAATGTCTATTCTGCATGGGTGGAATTAGTTGGAAGTGTACCTCAGGGCACTATCATAGGCCCTATCGCCTTTTTAGCTATGATCAATGACGCTCTCACCATTTTTGACAACAATTCTAAAGGTGTGGAAATATGTCGATGATCTCACGATTGGTGAAAATAGAACTAGGGGTGATGCCACCGAGGTACAGGTGTGTTTGGACGCACTTTATGAATGGTCTGTCACGAATAAGCTTAAACTGAATCCATCCAATGCCAAGCCATGTGCATAAATTTTGGTAGAGATGACCCCCCTGGGGTTGATCTGCATATTTCTAATCATACGTGTAGTGGTCAGAAAGTTAAGTTTTAGGTGTAATCATTCAAAATGACTTGCAATGGCACGGTCAGGTACAGAATATGTATTCCAAAGCTAATGGGAAATGTTTTGTTACGAAACTGAAAGGGCCGGTCAATCAGATGATTGCGATCTGGGTATAAGGGCTACATAAGACGGTTTGGGGACCAGCCCCCCTATGGCACGCCGGTCTCACCCAGAGTCAGGTGAAAGGGTGGACGGAATCCAGAGGCGTGTCTGTAAGATTGTCTTAGGTAGAGAGTATAGATCTTACTCTGATTCCCTCACAACATTAGAGCTGGAATCTTTACATACCCGTAGAGAAAAACTTTGCAAAACAATTTGCCCACTAAAGACACTGCATCTGGAAGGTTTTCCACCTGGTTCCCTGCCTCCGACTATAGATCGTCAATTGTCCTTCGCAACCCCCCTAAAGTCAAACGGTACAAGTGCAAAACCAAAAGGTATAAGACCAGCCCAATTCCGTTCATGGCTGATCTTCTTAACCAAAAGAATTTTAACTAGCACAGTCTTTTCTCTATGCCATATTGTAGGTGTGTTCATGTACGTTGTAATCATAATAAGGTTATGATGCTTTGCAATCTTGAGGGTGTGAATTAAGATGTTAGGCATGTGATTGTGTGTAGTGGTGTGGTGTGTGTGTCTGTGTGTTTGTGAGCCGCAGGTGTGTATAGAATTATGATATTGTGTGTTTGGTAGTGTGGACTATTTGCAGTGAAGGTTTTGGTGATGGTGGTGTGTGGGTGTGTTGTGGTTGTTTGTTTGTTCTTGGTGGTTGGGTGTGTTTGTTTCCCTATTTGTCGTTGTATGCGATATTTTAAAGGTGCAATGTTTTGTTATACTGATGAGTGATGATTTTTTTTTGAATATATGTCTTTATAATTGTATTTAAATGTTTAAGCTTTTTAATGTAAAATCATACGCAATTCAGCTGTTTGCTGCTATGTTGCTTTGTTTTAATAAACCTGAAATATAATATAAATAATATAAATTGTACAAAAAGATTTCACAGTTACTGTAAAGTAGAATATTTTGGTGGGACGATATTTTCACACAAACACACATACATTTATATGTGCATACATGTATGCACACACAAATGGGCAAAGCCAGTGGGGGAATGGAATTGGATAAAATTTGGAATGAAAAAAAAAGTACAAGTTTTTCCCAAATCGGGAAATTCGTTTATCCCCTGAAAATCTGTCCGAGATGGCCCTCGAAGAACCAAACAAATAGTTCTTACTTTATTTCTGTTTTTTAAGCACTCACACATTCATCAGCTCTCTTATAGTATCTCTGATTTGCTCATTACATGATATTACCTTCCAAGTGACCTATCAAAATAGTGCGTAAGATATTGATAGATAGCAGGTAGTGCCCAGGGCGTTTCAAGGGCTGACTCAGAGATTTCAAAAATTAATTTTTGTGAGTGATTAAAAAATAGCCATAAGGATGCATAAATCCAAATTTAGAGATGAATCAGATTTTCATTTTATCCAGTAAACATTTCTACACAGTATAAACAGTGCCATAGGATACCATATAACAAAAATCCGATCGGATTTATAATAAAGTTGTGATTTTCTCCTGAAGGACTTTGATTTGAACTCCACCCAACAATTAGTATATGAACAACCTTATACATGTGCAAAAAACATGATTTGTTTTTTTTAACTGCGGAAGCCCTCATCTGGAAATCTTGAGTCAGCCTTTAAGTGGTCTTCTGCACAGCATGGGCTGCCTATCATGCCTCACAGGTTTGAAGGTTCATTTATTATGACAAAACCAGAATAAAAACAAAAAAAATACGGCGACACACTTTTGACAACTTAATTGATTTAGTTTTACTACCACGACTTCATCTGTGTAACTTTACAAAATGTCATTGCGGCAAAATAGGATTTCTTAAAAATTCTAGTTTAACACATCTCTCTATGGGGAATTGAACATATAGAGGGAACTATGACAGACAAATCATTTTCTTTGAAGGCCTATATGGATGATTCATGCAATGGTTTTTGCAGAGATAATAGCTCTTGTATGTCCCTACTTATATCCGTGTCAAAATTGTGTTGCCTACTGACTTTAAAATTCTCTCTAAAAAAAAGAGATGATTTGCATGGGGTCAAACGACTGCAGCCTACAAGCAAACAAACACCACACACCACCCAAGAATTGGCAGCCTCACCGGAATAAAAAGGCATGTGAAGGATGGGTGGCAATACTAAATTCATCCCGATATGAAAATCAAATCAATTCCTCCTGGTTGTAGCATTTTGTACATTTTGTATTCAGATTGCGACCGTCCAAACATCCTCACTTAGAATGGATTGCGAGTCAGATGTCCACCCGGTGCAATAAGCAGCCATCTTAAGGGCAAGATAGCCACATTAATGACTACAGAAATCCAACCTGTTATTGAATTCCAGAGATGACCAAGTTACAGGTGATCAATTATACTCTTGGTATTCCACTGTTAGGACAAAGGAGATTTTATGTTATTGACATTGCAAGTGTGACGTCGTATGCATGGGGTCTATTCTTTCCTAAATTGACTGTAATGTACCGAACAAGTTGCAACTTTGTACATGGACGATGGCTTAACCCAGGGTGGCTTAACAAGGATTGATGCTTCATTTCACCAACTCCAAATGTTACTTGGTCGACTTACAGTTTACATATAGAGAAGGCAAATGGGTTAGCCTCATATTCTTTAGTTAATGCGTATGTTGTCTACTTCCAGTTACATAGAGAAGGCAAATCGGCCAGCCTCCTCATTATTCTTCTTTATTAACGGCACTATCAGTGATTGCTAAAGTAGAAATCCAAACAATCATCAAAAATTAGATCATGTTGTATGCCTGTAACAAGTATAAATATTCCAACATACACTGCAAGTGTAAGGCTGAAACCCGCTAATAAGGGCAAAATGGATATTTAATCATTACTCTCCGTACAAGAACTTATTGAACACGTAATGAATGGTGATTGATTCTTAGCTTCAAAACGGCTATCTCTTTCTGACGATTTTTCAGTTGCAAAAATAATTTATGAGAAATCTACAGAATTATCTTTCCTTTTAAAACTATTCTTGCAAATTTCAAAATAGTTGACTCTTCCAGGGAATCAACCGAAGTGTCGTAATCATTGTTATTTTGAGGGTCTTCCAGTTACATTAGGGAAGACAAATGGGTCGCCCTCATATTCCTCCTTCAGAAATCAGTTGTTATTTGGTTCCACTTCCAGTTACATTAGAGAAGGCAAAAGGGGTCAGCTGTTATATGGCCTCCATTTTCTGATTAGAAATTTCACTGTGTAATCTGTATGTAAAATTAACCACAAAATGGTTAAAGGTATAAAAGCCAGATTTTGGAAAATTTTATTCATTCAAATTTCTTTTTAAGGGGAGGGAGTTATATGGCCTATTGTTCTGATTAAACTTTTAAAAATATTATTTTCTCAATTTTATGTGAGAAAAGATTTCTCACGGGAAAAGTATTTGTTTACTATAAAAGAGAGAAAAGGGGATTCCTAGAGTTTTTTGTAAGTGCCAACCTGTTAGATTGCATAATAGGGGATGTGAAGTGGGGAATTCCCAAAGATGCTAAAATTAGAAACGTGGTTATGCTTTTGAGATCAAGACATTGTAAGAAAAGGGAATTCCCCCACAAGTTATATATGGGAAAGTGATATGATTCAGGTGATGTAATTTATGCTGAATTCCGATTGCGTCAGTAGTGTAAGGTTTGTTGATGCATGATGATGTTGTAATGTCTATTTGTAGACTGACTTTGTGAAGTCAGGAATTTTTTGAGATTTGAGGTTAAGTCTCGCGGTGCAGCAGTGTCAGCTAGACAGTATGGTTATAGCTAGTTTTACCTACAATAATTGGTAGATGCATGCTCAACACATGCCAGGATTATTATATTGTCAATCCATGTGAGCAAGAGGCTTGTACTTATTCTACTGTCATCTTTGAAAGCGAGATTTGCATGGGGGTTTCAAACAGCTGCAGCCTAAAGCAAACAAACACCACCCACCACCCAATGAATTTGCCAGCCTCAACGAATAAACTGCATGTTGAGGATTGTGGTGGCAAGAATACTAAATTCATCCCGATATGCAAAAATCAAAATCAAATTCCTCCTGGTTGTAGGCCATTGTGGTACATTTTGGATTCAGTTGCGGACCGTCCAAACATCCTCAATGAATGGATTGCGAGTTCAGGAGTCCACCCTGTGCAATAAGCAGCCATCTTATAGGGCAGTAGATAGCCCATACATGCTACAATACATCCACCTGTATTGAATTCCAAAGTGACTCAAGTTATAAGGTGATCAATTATATTTGGTATTTCAATGTTAGGACAAAGGGCGATTTATGTTAATTGCAGTGCAAGGGTTGAACGTCGATTGCATGGGGTCTATTCTTTCCTAAATGAACGTGATGTACTGAACAAGTTGCAACTCTCTGTACATGGGGACCGATGGCTTAACCCGGGGTGGCTTAAAAGGGGTTTTTTATTGATTCATTTCACCAACTTCCAAATGTTAATGTGGTTCGACTTCCAGTTTAACATATAGAGAAGGCAAATGGGTTAGCCTCATATTCTTTAGTTAATGCGTATGTTGTCTACTTCCAGTTACATAGAGAAGGCAAATCGGCCAGCCTCCTCATTATTCTTCTTTATTAACGGCACTATCAGTGATTGCTAAAGTAGAAATCCAAACAATCATCAAAAATTAGATCATGTTGTATGCCTGTAACAAGTATAAATATTCCAACATACACTGCAAGTGTAAGGCTGAAACCCGCTAATAAGGGCAAAATGGATATTTAATCATTACTCTCCGTACAAGAACTTATTGAACACGTAATGAATGGTGATTGATTCTTAGCTTCAAAACGGCTATCTCTTTCTGACGATTTTTCAGTTGCAAAAATAATTTATGAGAAATCTACAGAATTATCTTTCCTTTTAAAACTATTCTTGCAAATTTCAAAATAGTTGACTCTTCCAGGGAATCAACCGAAGTGTCGTAATCATTGTTATTTTGAGGGTCTTCCAGTTACATTAGGGAAGACAAATGGGTCGCCCTCATATTCCTCCTTCAGAAATCAGTTGTTATTTGGTTCCACTTCCAGTTACATTAGAGAAGGCAAAAGGGGTCAGCTGTTATATGGCCTCCATTTTCTGATTAGAAATTTCACTGTGTAATCTGTATGTAAAATTAACCACAAAATGGTTAAAGGTATAAAAGCCAGATTTTGGAAAATTTTATTCATTCAAATTTCTTTTTAAGGGGAGGGAGTTATATGGCCTATTGTTCTGATTAAACTTTTAAAATATTATTTTCTCAATTTTATGTGAGAAAAGATTTCTCACGGGAAAAGTATTTGTTTACTATAAAAGAGAGAAAAGGGGATTCCTAGAGTTTTTTGTAAGTGCCAACCTGTTAGATTGCATAATAGGGGATGTGAAGTGGGGAATTCCCAAAGATGCTAAAATTAGAAACGTGGTTATGCTTTTGAGATCAAGACATTGTAAGAAAAGGGAATTCCCCCACAAGTTATATATGGGAAAGTGATATGATTCAGGTGATGTAATTTATGCTGAATTCCGATTGCGTCAGTAGTGTAAGGTTTGTTGATGCATGATGATGTTGTAATGTCTATTTGTAGACTGACTTTGTGAAGTCAGGAATTTTTTGAGATTTGAGGTTAAGTCTCGCGGTGCAGCAGTGTCAGCTAGACAGTATGGTTATAGCTAGTTTTACCTACAATAATTGGTAGATGCATGCTCAACACATGCCAGGATTATTATATTGTCAATCCATGTGAGCAAGAGGCTTGTACTTATTCTACTGTCATCTTTGAAAGCGAAAGGTGCTGGGAATCAAAAATAGGATTCCAAATTGTGGACAGATAGAAAGCGTGGGGATTATCTTGGATGATTTACGGTGGACGAGTGTAGTCGAGGGAATTATATGACCTTGTCGTCTGGAACTGCTGGACAAAGTTTCTTCAGGACTGAGAAGATTCCTTGGAATAGATTACCTGAGGAGTTTTGTATGTGGCTTTGCATGCTGTCATTTGGAGTCTTCGCTGTGAGGACATATCGTTTGAACTGCAACGCTACATGTGGACATCAGTGGACATTCTTGTTTAAAAATAAGTATAAATAAATTGGTGTAATTGTGTTATTATGCTTTGTAATGTTTTGGACATACCAATTCTTGAACCAATGACAAAATCATTAAAATCTGTTTTGTTATATAAAATTCGGATCACTTGTGCACAAGGTTGTTTATTTGTGTTGAAGTATTCTGCCCTTAGGCGTCCATGAGACGTCGTAACGGAATTGGGGTGCTCGTCTGGGGATGAATTGAGATTAAATTTGAGCCTTATTGTTCAGAATTTCACACCTAAAAAGTGTTAAATATGTAAAACATGGTGCACATTTAGCACACAAAAATTTTATGTGTATTACATGTACTATCATTGTAGTTTGGTTAAAGTAGTATATGGAGTGTAGAGAACACTCACAATGGAGTTTGATCCAGAAGTTCATAGGGCAAATAACTGGAGAAGGTGAATGAGTGAGAAAACCTGAGTTAATGAAAACTAGCCAAGGCATTAGGACTGAGGCAAAACATGCTAGGAGAAAGCAAGTCATCAAAAATAATTTGATTGAAAAGTTGTCCAGGAAGATGTGGCGATAGTTTCATATATGGATGGATAGAAGGAAGTTCGGGAACAGGGCACAAGTGATGCCGTAAAATTAAAAGAAAGAGCTTGAAATGCCAAATGCCATGAAAAGGAAAAAAATGCAAATTGAATTAGAAAGAAAAATTGCAAATTGAGAAGGAAAAAGAATTGGAAGGAAAAAAAATGCTCTCTAATATGAATATAAGGCCAAAAAGAGATGGAATTGCAAAATGAAAAAGAAAAGAATTGGAAAAGGAAAAATTGCAAAATGAGAGGAAACCAGACAAGAGCTTGAAGCCTCAGAGTTAGGTAAAATTGATAACAATAGGGGTAGCTCATCAGACTCTTCCAAGAAATCTGGTTTTGATTGCGGCGAAAAATATTGCCCTGTGCCAAATGTCAGGAACAAGGAAGTAGGACAAATACTTATTTACACTTGAGACAATTGCCAATAGCTTGAAATGACCCAAGGAGTCTTGGACCTTGTTGCTTGACAGCTCAGTGTTCATTGGTGAAGCCACGAGAAATATATTCAGCCATGTAATTAGACAGTGTAGTGATTATGATGAGGTGAAGCAGGCAGTGCTCAAAGCATTATGAATTGGTGCAAGAGGCATATAGACAAAAAATTAGGTCTTGTCAGAAAAAGCGATGACCAGACACCATGTTGATTGCCGTGTAAAGGACGCAAATGTTGATCGCTGGGGCTTCTCTCAAAAGAAGTCGGGCAAAATTTTGTAAATTAGGGAGTTGAGTTAGTTGAAGAGTCAAACAGTGTCTACATCCCGATATCAAAACACATCTGGATGAAAACAAAAGTGACAGTTTGCGTTGTGAAGAAGCCGTAAAGGCCGACGAGTATGCATTGACACACAAATAAGTTCAGTACTTAGTAGCCTAGCCAAGAATTTTACTAGGTACAAACAAAATACACAATAAGTCGGGTTCAAACCAAGCATCTCATGGTAGCCCTCCAGGAGGGGGAAATCCCAGTCAGGTTCCCCTGAAAAGGGGAGTAAAGAAAGTATGGGTGCTAATCAAAAACATGGGATGGGACCCAAATCACAGTTCACAGGCAATCATGTAAGTAGCCAGGACATAAAGGTCACAGTGTTGGGAGATACGTGGCTATCCACCCAAAATGGGAGAAGCCAAAAGTGAGTCCAAACCAATAGGTCGTGCAGTTACTGGGTCAAAAGTTAATTCTTCGTTCAAAAAAACAAGAAAGTCCAACAAAAGGGAATGCAATCAGAACGAAAAAGTAAGGGATGCCTTTAAGCCTTTGTTTTGGAGGGGATTTGTGTCACTTTCAGGTGATTAGTTTTAGATACAAAAGCCCATTAGAATAAGGCGGGACACGTGCTGCGCGCACAGTCCATGATTTGAAGAATGCACTTCCATTTGATATGAGAGTTCCACAGGAACTAGGCATTGCTTCAGGGGATAGGTATGGGATGTATTAGTGTCCCTCTACAAAAATGAATTAAATCAGATTGGTTTCTGGAACTTCACAATGGTGTTGACAAGAACTCCCGTAAAGGGTATCCATGTTGTTAGGAATGGATTTGGCAGGGGGGAAAGTGCTCCCCGATCCCCATACAGGGTGAGGTCAAAAAAAACTGACCCTGATTGTGTCCGCCATTTTGAATTTTTAAGTAACATATATCTAACATACTTGAGATCATCTGAAAGATGGGTTCATTATCTTTTAATTTACTGCAAAGATCCATTCACATCGTTAGGTAGAGACCGAGCTACAGTAGTTTGAATCAAAGTAGTCGGATCTCGCTCTTGTCCACGGATTCACCATTGAAATGAACGGCGTTCAGCGAAGGAAATCGTGTGTCCAGAAGAAAATCAGGGTAGTTATTCACTGCAGATGCTTGATTCGAAAGACGTAGCTCGGTCTAATTTAACCGATTGGAAGATCTTTGCAGCAAATTAAGATATGAATAAGCTTTTCGCAGATACCACATTATGTTAGATATATAGTATTTAAAAATTCAAAAGGGCGGGCACAAATCAGGGTCAGTTTTTTTGACTCACCCTGAGTTTCCAGGTGGCCCTGTGCAGTGTATAAATTTGATGAGGAAAGTATACATTTTCCCGCATGTGCAGTCAGTAAATAGGTCCGATGACCAGACAAAGCCTCACAGGAAAATAGTGAGAAGGTGATGAGTCCAAATACTCATACACAGGAAGGATGCGTCGAGTATGACTTGGTCCCAAATTTAGAGGATACTTTTCTCTCAAAATTAGATGAATTTGGAGGTCATATTCCCTCTTCAGAGGGACACAAAATTCCCCGTTAGTGAAAATCCAGCCCTTGAGCACAACAAAGTGACAAGCCTGGGAAACAATGAAAATCCAGCCGCGGAGCATGATAGAGTTAGGGATGTAAAGGAGACCCTTTTAAGCCATGACACGATGGTAAATGAGCAGAACAACGACCCAGCACTTAGGAAATTAGGGAGAGGGGCATTGTGCAACAGACGCCGAGCAAATTCCTGTATGTTTCTACAACAACACAAAATGGTTCCTCATGAGGAGAAAAGGGGCAGACCCGATCACTTGTAGATGAAAGGAATGGAAGGTGTGCATCAAATTGATAGTGCCAAAGTATACCATAGGAAGACATGATAGGCATAGACCCATGATTTCCATGGCAGGACACTAGGTGTGAGAAAAACACATGACAGAATTCGGAGTCATTTTTGGTGGTACACTCACAAAGAAAAGATGTTGTCTGAGTATTGTAAGACTTGTCACACATGTCAAAATGGTGGGCAAGCCCAATCAGAAAAATTCCTACTGCTCCCTTGCAACCAATTGAGTGAAGCCATTTTAGTAGGGTGTAATAGATTGCATAGGGACCACTTCCAACAGACCAAGAAGGAAATCAGTATTATGACCATCATGTGTCTTCCATAAATTCCCTGAGGTATACCCTTGAGAAATATTAGGGCACCGAATATATAGTGAACCTCTAACAAAGTTTTTTCACCCTAGTAGGCCTTTCCAAAATCAATTCAAGTCTGATCAAGATCAAAATTTAATGTCAGGTTTGTTCAAAACAAAGTTATGGACCAGTTGGGGAATTTACAAGTACAGTTCTTCAGCATACAACCCAGAATCCAGGGGCCCTAGAACAACACAAAAGGTACCACCAAACATTGAAAACAATGATCAAACACCTATGTTTTGAATTTGAGGGGATTGGATGAGGGAGTTAATTCCTGTTATGTGACTAACAGGGAAGGCTGTAAACGGTCATTAGGATTCAGTCCATTTGAGTTGGTTGTTTGTCACAAAGTAGGGGGACCATTGAAACTACGGAAAGGAAAAGTTTTGTGTGAAAATCCTGATGTGAATTTGCTAGACTATGTGTCTCAATTTGTCTCAATTCAGGCACATGCTCCAAAGAGCCACAGAAAATTGCCAAAACAAAATCTCAAACAGAGCCAGGCAAAAATGAAACATGGTATGACAAAGAAGCCAGGAACAGGAATATTCAAGCCAGGTGATAAAGTTTGGCAATTTTTTCCAATACAAGGGCCATCCTTTGCAAGCCAAGTATTCTGGACCATATGAGCATGCGAGCAAAGTGGGAGACCCTGACTATGTGATCAAAACCACAAGGTAGACGTAAAAAGTCGACAATTATGCACATAAAATATGCTCCAAAGAGTATAATGAAAGAGATGAGGACATAAAAGCGTGCATGTGATGTCATCTAGAGTTTGATGTGTGTGCAAATGATGACATCACTACAGAGTCAGAAACTGAACACAACAGCACTGTAAACACAGGAAAAATGATTATGGTTGTTCAAATTGCAAAATTCTGAAATACTGCCAATTAGACAAGAAACTAGGTTATCTCCCAGAAAGTCAACAATGGTGGAATGAAAAGATTAATTCAGAGTGGGAAAATATTTCATGATGTACCTAGGAGGAAACATGTCATTTAACACATGGACGATTGATTTTTGGCGTTTCAGAGCCAGTCAAATGCAGGAATCTCAGTGAGCACAAGTGAAGTGAGATTGGAAATTCAGATCCAGTCAAACTCCACTTAGATGCATACTGGGGAACAATGTACCAATACTTATTATATGATTGTATTTTGATTTAAGTTTGGTGGATGATAAATTAGAAAGCCCACCTGGACAAGAATTTAATCCTGCTGGAGTTTAACTCTACAAGACTACAATCTGGACATAAGACATTAATCAAAGAAAAAGATAAGTCTTGGCAGATGCCTTGTCCAGAGCTGCTAAATTAGGTTCATAAATTTGGAATTACAATTTAGTAATATAGACTGAAGGCGCAATGCAAGAACATTATAAATAAAGGTTGTAAAAATTTGCACTGTGAAACTGTATGTAAAATAACCACAAAATGGATAAGGTTATTAAAGCCAGATTTGAGAAAATTTTATTCATTCAAATGTTCTTTTAAGGGGGAGGATGTTTGTTGTATATGGCCTCCATTTTTCTGATTAACTTTAAAAATATGATTTCTCAATTTTATTTGAGAACAAGATTTCTCACGGGAAAAAGTAGTTGTTTCTATAAAGAGAAGAGAAAGGGGATTCCTTAGAGTTTGTTTTGCTAAGTGCACCTGTTTAGATGGCACAATAGGGGAACGTGGGGGAAATTCCCAAGGATGCTAAACTTAGAAACTGGTTTATGCTTTTGAGATCAAACAATTGTTAAGATCAGGAATTCCCCCACAAGTTATATTGAAAGGATCTGAGTCAGGTGATGTGTAATTTAGTGGAATTCCGATTTGGTCAGCTAGTGTAAGGTATGTGTATGGCCATGATGCTGTGGTAATGTCTATTTTTAGACTGGGACTTTGTGAAGTCAGTATATAATTGAGATTTGAGTGTCTCGCGGTCAGCATTTGTAATCAGCTATACAGTTGGTTGTAGATCGGTTTAACTACCAATATAGGTAGATTCATGCTCCACACAGTGCCCAGGATTTATTATATTGTCAATCCATGGGAGCAGAGTGCTTGTATTATTTACTGTATCTTTGAGCGAAAGGCATGGGAATCAAAATAGGGATTCCAAATGTGGGACAGATAGAAATCGTGGTGATTATTCTAGACTGATATACTGTGGAAGAGTGTCGTCGAGGGAATTATTTAACCTTGTAGTCTGAACTGATGGGACAAAAGTTTCTTCAGGGACCTGAGAAGGTTCCCTTGGAAAAATATATTACCTGAGGAGTTTGTATGTGTTGGACTTTGCATGCTGTCATTTTGGGAGTCTTCGCGTTGTGAGGACATATCGTTGAAACTGCAACGCTACATGTGGACATCAGAGGGACCTTCTGGCAAATATTGAAGTATAAATAAATTGTGTGAATTGTGTAATTCTGATTTATGTAATGTTTGGACATACCATAATTCTTGAACCAATTACAATATCATTAAAATCTGTTGTTATATAAAATTCAGATCACTTGGCACAGGAGCGTTTATTTTGGTTGAAGGTAGTTCTGACCTAGGCGTCCAGGAGGACGTCAAACACAGCCTCATTATTTCTTCTTTAGTAATCAATGTTATTTGGTCCACATCCAGTTACATTAGAGAAGGCAAATGGCGTCAGCTCAGATTTCGCTCAGTAAATCAATGTTATTTTGGTTCAATTCAGTATAATTAGAGGAAGGCAAATGGGTCAGCTAATCTTCCTCTGCAGTAAAATCAGTGTTATTTTGGTCTTATACTTCCAGTACATTAGAGAAGGCAAAGGGTCAGGCCTCATATTCTTCTTTAGTAACAATGTTATTTTGGATCCACATCCAGTTACATTAGAGAAGGCAAAAGGGTCTAGCCTCATATTCGCTTAGTAAAATCCAATGTTATTTGGTCACATCCAGTTACATTAGAGAAGGCAAATAGGTCAGCCTCTATTCTACTTTAGAAATCAATGTTATTTGGTTACTTCCAGTTACATTAGAGAAGGGAGAGGGGTCAGCTCAATTCCTCTTTAGTAAATAAGGTTGGTCTACTTCCAGAGCTACATTAGAGAAGGCAAATGGGTCGCCTCATATTCCTTCTTTAGTTACTCAGGTTATTTTGGTTCACTTCCTCACAAGCAATATTGCTTGTAATGTGGTTGTGATATCTGACCTACCCCATTGTGGGGACAAAAACCAGGTTTAAAAATTTTGTTATTTTACTACTACTACTACCCTTTACATTAAAAAGGTAAGCCTTTGATGTGTGTCTTTAAATCAGTTTCTACTTCCATTAGTGCAAAGGCAAATCATGAAATGGGTCAGCCTCATATTCTTCTCTAGTAAATCAGTGTGAATTCTGGTCCACTTCAACTTAAGATTCACTACGAACTAATCCGACAAAGAAGGTATGAAGGACAAGCTGACATACTGTTTGTTTGAGTGCAACAAGGTCATAAGGCAATAGCTGCCATTTGTCAGAAGTACCATCGAGATACATTATGCCAAGTCTTTGGGTTAGGGCTCTTGAAAGGTTTTTCGGGCAACACAAATTGCTGAGAACCATTTCAAGAGCACGGACTAAAGGAATATAAATGAGTATCCAAACACATGCCAGCACCCCAGGATGTATCGCATGGCAGCTATTGCACTTACACTTGTTGCCACTCACATGACGGTTTGTTTTTGTACTTGGAACATGACCATGGAACAGGGGACTTCAGGTTCACAGAGCGAAACTGGGGTTTGATGAAAACGCAATAAAACAGTGAATATTATAAAAAAGGGAAAATTCAGTTTAATTATTTCAAACAAAATAGTTATATGATGTTTCATCATATGTGGTAGGGGCATAGTGGAAGAAATTGTAAGTTATGGATGACATGAATCATAGATGTGTATTACAATTCATGGAGCCTTACGTTAGAGGAAATTCAGTCAACTCAATTTCTGTTCGTTTTTAAGTAATGTTTATCAAACGTGTTAAAACACTATCAGTGATTTTTTTTTTTTTTTTTAATAATTAAATATTACAGGCTATCTTAAAGGTGAAGGATAAGTCTGAGAATTCTCATAATTTTTCAAACTGAAAAGTGGAATGAATGGGCAAAAAAAAAACAGTGTTCCAAAATATGAATCACCATTCACTATGTGCTGTAGTAAGTGTCCGTACAGGACAGTAATGTCTTAAAAATATCAAATTGTCCTTAGTAGGTTAAATGTTTTGGTCTTATAGACATGCATTTTTTTGCAATTACTATTTAGCAAATCACTGATAGTGTCTTTAACCCTAAAAGAGCTAAAAAATGAAAAAAATCTGAAATTGACTTCATTACTGATACTAGGTGGTCCCGAGTGTCGTGATCCACTGGCTTTTTTAAAGCACTAATGGTTTGTTGAAACCCATTTTCGCAGTTACCCGGCTTGTGGGGCGCTTATCTGCTAACCAATCAAACCTGATCTGGCCGGGCCCAAGCTACACCCACCACCAAGTTTCAAGCTGGTAGCTAGTTGACCATGCCATGTCCAGGGGTTCAAAGAGAGTGCGCCCACCCCAGGGTGCAAAAAATCTTTTAAAAAAAGCAAACAGGGCAATTGAAATGAGGCTCAAATTGCCCCAAAAAATGCATATTTTTCGGCCTTCGCTCCCCCATCCCCACCAGGGCTCTACCCTTTGAACTCGCCAGGGCCTTAAAGGGACAGTAGGAGATTTTTTTAGGATATGAATTTCTCTCAAATGAACAAGCGATTGTATAGACCACCTACCAAGAAACGTTCCCAAGGTTTTATTGGACAAACAAGTACAAAAGGAAGAAAACAGCAAACCTGTTGAACTTGCCCTGACTATCGTAATTGGTCCCCATTTCGTCGTGCACGACAAGTACTAAATCATCATATTATTACATAAAGATGGAGGTATTCGGCTTTTTCACTTCAAGGTGTGATTAATACATTGGAAGATTCCAAATATGCAAAAACCCGGGTTCAAAAAAATTGGGGGCGCTTCTTTCTGGAAATCTCCTCATGTCTTTTAAGCGGCTACCTGGAACACCAGCGCTTTGGATGGATCGTCCTCCCCAGGAATCCGCACGTTGTGGATCATGGCTAGGCCAAATGTAGACCAAAGGTGGTTAAGGGAGGGGTCATTATTTACACTGTGGAGATGAAGGAGTTGAGGGGGAATACAAAAAAAGTAAGCAAGAGGGGGCACCTGAAAATTTCAATGAGAAGATGGGCAACCTGAACTTTTAAAGGGAGAAATTTATAAAATCAGGCGGGATAGGACATTTTTTTTAAAGGAGTGAAGGGGGGATTCAACATTTTCACAAATTTAGCAAAATCACGATATCCATTTTTAGTGAAAATGGGTGTTCTAGTTGGACATTTCTTCTGAAATCAATTTACCAATAAAGGTGGACATTTGAGTGCCTTTTAGTGGGCATTTAAAGGCTGCCTCAGAGATTCAAAAAATATTTGTTGTATCAAAATTATAATTAATAATGTGTTGTGTATTAGTTAAAAACAGTCATAGAACTGAAGATAGTCACCCTTAAAATGCAACAATTCCAAAGTTTGAAATGAAAAGGATATTGTTTGAGATTAGCTATTTCACACAAGGATTAGTACATGGACACCAAACATTATTTTATGCAAAAAAAACATAATTTGTTTAGAAAAGTTGCCAGTTCTTTTTTCTGGAAAAGTGTTGGAATCAGCCTTAGGGTTCTAGTTTTGTGTTTTTGTTGTATGTAACTTTCTACAAATTATAGGCAAATAAAGGCAGTCATCAAACTATTTCAAAATTGGCTTTGTTACCATGGGAACTGGTTAGCATGATTCCCATCGTTTACCTCAGAAGCAGGCATTGGCGGCCAAGCCTCATTCATTATAGCAATCACCAAAATGTCAAAAGAAATTACAAAGCATAGGAGTGCAAAACCGCAAACCATTGGGGCTTTGATGTGGGTCGGTCATGGGTGTTCCCATGACCTACATACGACCTACGTCCTCGGTCGTATAATCCACAAAATCAGAAATAACCCTCCCAGTGTGAGTGGAGTTCTTCAACTCCAATGGTGTGTTGAAATAAAGAAAATATTCCTTGGAAAATACTACAAAATTCAGAATTTTTTCGTCAAGATTTCGGCGTTTACGTGTTAAACCAATGGCGACGTCTGAATTGGGATTTCTTGCCGCCCTCCCCTGCCAGAAGAACAAATACAAATGTAAATAGATAGGGGAACTCCCCACCTGTACCTTCCCCATGTCACACTCCAACACTTAATTGATAAGGGAAATTAGAAGGGAAAAGAATACCATATAATAGGGTCAAAAATAAGTTACTGGCACCATATAATGAAAGGTCACTCTGGTTTAGACACTCTGTGTGTATTATTGATCATCAGATGATAACAAAAAGTTAAATATTGCTCAGATAGAAAGCAAGTATACGCAGAAAAGATGACCAGTCAGTGCTTGCTTTAGCAAAGAATACGCCGTGTGTAATGGAATACAGCCATGTAGTATCGGACACTTTTGCTTTACGTATCTCGGTAATTTTTACCAAATTTTCTATTGGTGACAACTCTGTAAGGAAGTTCATGTTGAAGGTAGGATGAAAAATAATAACCTTTTTTTATTTAAAGGTAGCACTGAACTTTAAAACATTGAAGTGCAACTGTATGTCATCAGTGGCATTGCTAGAATTTTTATATTGGGGGCTTGGTCACATCTAAAAAAAATGGTGGGGTCCAGACGCCCGCCCTAGGGCCCTGGTGGGGTCTAGGGACGAAGCGTCGGTGGGAGTCGAGGGGGCGAAGCCCCAAGAAAATTTTGGGTTTTAAATGCTTTAAATGTCTTCTGAGGGCTAATTCTTGCATGATTTTATAAAATTTACTTGTTGCACATCTTACCATTGACTCAAACTTATACTTTGCCGGCAGTCCGACCTGCAAGCGCCATGACCGTAATTCTTCAAGTGACCAACCTGCTCTCTCACTGACGAACTCAAAGATTGGGGTTCCCCCGCGCCTGCCCTGACTACGCCACTGTATGTCATATTTTAAGGTATGTTTATAGCAGCTTCAATTAAACTGCAATTGACAGGACAGCTTTATAGGCTTAAATCATGTGTCGCACCAGATACAGATTACAGATTAGCTTGACCAATTGGTCAAATTTATTGACTTTAAAAACCAAACAAACAGGTTATTGTCAAACAAGAGCACACATACAAAATTATACAAGCACAAAAAGATAAAATATATGACTTAAATCAATATTAGCAAATTTTTTGAAGAGCGCCCCCAATTTTCAAAATTTGATATTTTTGCACAGTTACGGTAATTATCTAGGAAACTATACCTGCGAACGAGAATGCAAAAAATGCGTATTTATCACAAAATAAGGATCTGTAATTAGAATTGGATCCCAGATTTGGCCATAACGACAGAGCGAAAATGCTACGTTTATGTCCTTCCATGATGAAATAGTGCCACCTCGGAAAAATACCAATACCTTGACTTGCCCGAACTATTAAAACAACTAAGATGAGCGTAGACACGTACCTGGGCTATTTCCCGGCTAGTTCACATTGGAGGCCGTTTCAGCAGCCGTTGAATTATTAATGGGGATCCCCGATAATAATTATTCTAGGTACAAAATGTCCCTTCCTTTGTGACACATAGACATTTTCGAGTCTTAACCCTTCACAGGTATACGTTTACTAGCCAGTTACCAATGCAACCATGTACAATCTCCAAATTTTTGAAAAATTGGGGCGCCCTTCAAAAAAATGTGGCTATATTGCCTTTAAAGGTGGTTGTTTCCTGATTTATGTGTATTGTGTTTCTCTACTTTATATGAGAGCCTTGCAGTCTTGCACCATACACCCGTCAGTACCGTGGGAAACCAACTTGCGGTTTGATGGTAGACGCAATAATGCATGTTGGCAAAGCCCTATTCAATACTGTGCTATTAAAGTGGTTCCCACTAAACTGCGGTTTTTTGTTTATATCTGAGGAATGAAATGGATTCGAGGGCTCAAATTTCAGACGACAATGAGAAAATACGGCCTTTCATTTGATAGCAAAATCGATACTACTTCCGGGTCAGTCAGGGGGTCCCAAAGACGATCGGCACACGCACCTTTAAGTAAACAAGTACATCTAACTTATAACAAGTCATGTATCAAGGTAGCACGAACATTAAAAGCTGATCTAACATATCTGCAACTACCTTAATAACATCAAAATCAACTGCCACATAATTTTCACAAATAGTCCATATCAAGATAAATTTTCAGTAACAAGACATCATTAATTTGAGCAAAAAGTGGACAAAGTGTCATTAATAAAATTCACCCTTTTTTAATTAAAGTGTGGCACTAATTGCTTGGGTATTTTTCACCCCTTTCATTTTTTCCAGGATTACTTGCTTACAAATTGTTTTTGTATTTTTCATGTGCAACGCAACATGTTTGCAGTAATTCAAATAAATATTATTATTATAGCAGGATATTTCATGACAAAATGGAACTCCTCCTTCACAGCATTCATTACACAAAAACAACAATACGATTTTCAGCTGGTATCCTAGGAGTAATGTACTGACCTTCTCATCATGATTGATGAGTCGCTAATACTGAGTTTACATAGTGGTGATCTAAGATATGGTTTAACATCTGAAATAGTTTTCTTGATTGACTGAGTTTTAAACTGGGGAGGGGCTGTTGCCCTGATTTGAAATGTTATATTGCAGTTCCTACCCCTTATTCAAAATGTCAAGATGAATTTGACCTGATTTGGTCCAAAATGTTTTTTAAAAATTGGCAAAAGGGGGGGGGGAAGCATATTAAAGTTTGGTAGTACAGTCTTGGCCAATGTTGTTTTCACTGAAAATTGACACATGTTAGAAATCGATAATTCCACATGGGCACATAGGGGCGGAAAGATGGGGGGAAGCCCCCCTCCCTTCCCTCTCCCCCTCCCCCCCCCCCCCCTATTCTTAGACCAGTGGCTTTTGAGTGGGTTTCCACATGGGAATCTTTCTCAAATGTGCTATTCCGAAGCAGTGGTGCACTGTGACCAGGGGCTTATTGCTTCCCTGGCTTGAGATAAAATGAATGAAATAACCTCTGGCATTTTCGTTGTTTATTTGTGACCAACGTGCATCATTGGGCCAATTAATGTTTTTTTTAAATTTGGCTACTTTATGGTGCACTTCTCAAAAAAATTGGGGGGCACACATTTTCTGCATATGTCCTCATGTCTCGTGAAGTTCATTCTGGACTGGCATTTTTGGGTTTGATGAGTAAGTTTGGGTATCCCACTTTGCTTAAAATGGCGATTCCAGTAAAGACACTATCAGTGGATTTTACTCAAGAGTATTTGAAATTTGTAGGAATGGCTTAAAGTGAAGGAAAGTCTGCAGAATTTTCTTTAGAAAAGAAAGAAAACAGGCAGCAGTGCCAAAGCTATGAATCATCCATTCAATTTCATGTTGCAGAAATAATAAAGTGTATTGCAAAAATTCAATAAACTGAGTTAACACCAGGCAATGATTTCTGATCCCATTTGGGTTGATTGGGGGTTACCGATTGTATGGGAACCACTCGTGCTTCACCCTTTTGTCCTCCACAACCAATCAGCTGTGTTTATTTTCGGGGGAGGAAGCGCACGGCTTTCCTGGAAATGGTCACATCGCTATTTGCCACCGGGAAGTTTAGTCGCCCTTCTGGGCTTGTGGACAATTATAAAATTTTTCTTCCATCCCCCCCAGATGTGGGGTTAGCCCAGAGAGTCTTGTACTTTCTCAATTTCGGTTTATGGTTTATGTATGTTTGCTTATGCTATTTTAACATATTGGACCTTTGTAGATTGTAATTAGAATTTTGGGAGGGTTGTGTGAACTTACGGTATGTTGAATCTTTGTATTGTGCAGGAAATTTAAGAACTGGGGTCATTTAATGGATCTGACCTTCTCTAAAGTGAACGTGTAGCATTTAGATCAGAACTGAAATTGGATGGTAATAAGTTAGGTAGTGGTAGCACTAAGGTGCAGGATTGGTCCTTTTTAGTAACTATCATTCATAACTAACATATATTTTGATATATCATTCACCAAAAATAATGATAGTGTCCCGTTGATATATCATGCTTAGTCTATCTGATATTTTGATAGTCTATCAATTGAGTCTCTTTTTTAAAATAGCAAGATGGCCATAACACTATGCTACCATATTGAAATATCATTTGATAGAGTATCCGTTGATATATAATGATAGTCTATCTGATATTGTGCTAGCTATTTGATAGTGATAGTCTATCAAATGATAGTCTATCATCACAAATGATAGGGTATCTGATATTATAGTCGCTGATATGTGATAGTCCCTCAATCAAATACACATTGATAGTTGTATCTGATAATTTTGATAGTCTATCAATCAAATTTGATATAGAGTGAGAGAGATAACAAGGGTGGGCTATTCTGATAGATGATAGACTGATAGTCTTCATCTTCACAAAAATGATAGTGGATGATATGCTATCAAATTTGATAGTCAATCAGATAGTTTGATAGTCTATCGATGTTTGATAGTGTGTCACAGAGTAAAACAAGGATGCTATATCTGATAGATGCTAGACATTCGTCATCACACCAAATGAAGGTGATCTGAGTTTTTTGATAGTCTATCAATTACAAATGATAGTGTATCTGATATTTTGATAGTTCTGATATTTTGATAGATATATCAGATTCGTTTGATGAGTGGTGTATCAGATCGTTTGATAGTGTCACAGAGAATAAAACACCAGGGTGGGTGGAATATCTGATAGATTGATAGAATGATAGTCTATCATTCACAACTGATATAGGTGGAGAATAAGTCTATCAACTTTGATAGTCTAT
>JAMKCH010000432.1:0-45523 GCA_023653785.1 Ophioderma brevispina
GTCATAACTAATCTAGTTTCCTACCACATAGCCACTACTTTTTTATGTTGCATAAACTATATTGTTTAAAATAAGCTTTGGGGCCACCCTGATTTTTTACTTAAAAAACAAAATGGCGGCCAAAATATCAATTTTGGCTAAAAATGCATATTTCCGTCGTAAAATGCGCACAAAAACACAGAATGAATTCCCCCTTTTAATATACAAACGGCACAGATCTTGACCTTGACAAATGAAAAATAATCGATTTTTTTTAATCCGTAACCTACAGAATTCAAAATGGCCGCCATGAACGCTCCTTCCAGCTATACATGGCCATAAAAGTAATTTTCAGATTATATTCGTAATTTATAAAATGCTTTATTAACTTGTTGAGCTTCTATCGCAAAATCTACATGGCTATAATTTTGCATCGAAATTGAGCCGAAAACAAAATCAAAATGGCTGCCAAAATACCAATATTGAATCAAATTTTGGCTAAAAAGGTATATTTCGGTTGTAAAATGCACAAAAACTTGCAATTTCCCTCTTTTATTGTACATAGGCATAAACCATTGCCTCGATAAACTTAAAATTTCCATTGTTTGATCACGTGACCCAAAAATTCAAAATGGCCGCCACAAACGTTAAATACAAGCGTAATTATAAGTTTATTGTTCAGGATATGATCATAAGGAAATGATGATTATTAACTTGTTGTTGAGCTGCTACCACAAATGATAAATGGCTATCATTTTGCCTCAAAATGGCAGCCAAAAATCAAAATGGCGGCCAGGATACCAACTTTGTCATATGATCCATTATATTTATTGCCGTCGTAAGATTCGCAAACAAACTCAGAATTTCCTCTTTTTGGTGTACCAAAGAAGGTAAATTTCCAATTTTATCATGTAACGTGGCCGAATCCTGGCTTGATCTGCATCAACGTTTTTAGGACGTGCACAGTATTGGTTGTGGTGAGTTGAGCGCTTTGGTCCCGGGAACCCTCCCTCTCCAGGTGCAGTAACTGTAATGGCTTTGTGTCATCTGCATACGGAAGCCCATGCAATATTTGTTTGTGAAGCTAGGAACAGTTGATGCGAGGTGACGAACAACAACTTGCCAAGTCAATGCCCCCAGTTCTTAGATTGGAAACCATAAGATAGGGCTCCGAAGAGAAAGCAAGCTCCATTCAAGGCATGGCTGGTCACGGGAACCTAGTTTGGTGCGATGCTGCGTCTGCCTTGTAGTCTTCCACTGGCAGGATGTGTAGTTGTGCGACTAACTCCAAACTACCGAAGTTCTTGTTGTTTCTTGTAAGCTACAATGTATAGTTAGTTCGTAGAGCCATTCTTGATACAGAGTCCAATTGCCTTCTTGATTCTTATTTGTCATCCCCAAGGAATTTGAAGCAGGTTCTCAGTTGGTTGGTGAAACCTCTGGATACCACTTCTACCCGGGAAGTATTTCAACGCCCATCCCAGCTTTTGTGCTTATGGTTATGTCATATTCTCTTCTGCCAGTGTGCTTCTCAATGTCAACACCTTCTTTCCTTGATGGTGGACATCTGGTACTCTGGACTTGGTTTTGTCTATTTTGGTGGGAAGTGATGTAAGGCGTGGTCTTCATCCCACAACCACAGTCCACAAAGAGACAACGGCCAAAGAGCATGTTTCTTTATTCCATGTCTTCAGATTGACTAGTGTATCCACTATAGTGTTTAGGTAGAATAGATGTCAGCATTTTTGGTGAACAGGAGTAGAGGAGCTTATTCCAGTTGATGTCCATTTGCATTGCCATCTCCCACATAGCCATTTACCTTTATGGCCTTACTATATAGGGATACCAACATCTGTTCTCTGACACCTCTTTCACAAGTGCAGACCGGGGCATTTCTGTGTTCTTTTGTTGAATGGTCCAATTGCTTTCCCCAGACTGTAACGGAGCTTGTCGGCTATTGATGTACTTGTTTGCAAAGTTTACTCTCTTAAAATGAACGAGTGAAAAATCACTCTGAGTTTCGGAGTGATATTAAATTAAACTCTAATCGAGTGGCTTTAGCTCTCTAAAAGAGCGAGAAATGCCGCCTGACACCTTAACTCGACGGTTAACCGAGCTCACTCTATTACCGAGTGGCTCAAAATTCCACTCTACTTCGGGAGTGAAGCCCACTCTGAACTTCTTACGAACGGCTTTTAGCTCTAAAAAGAGTGAGGAAAACGCTCTTTTTCGGAGTGAACTAATAGCCAATCCGAAACGCCGCAAATCGAGTGATTATCTCGAACAATGGCAGACGAGTTAGGCAAGAGGACCGTCAGCAAAGGGTTGACCGAAGTGATGAATTATTGAAAGAGGAAGAAACAGATAGAAATATAGACGTCTTTACTGGGGGTATATTGTATGTGTCGGTCACAATTCATAACATTTACAAAAAGTGCGGAGAAGCATTAAATGTTATTTACGTAAATCACTCGTTAATACGGCCCGGGAAATACGGTGGTATTAGTCGCCAGGCTAGGCCCAGCAGGCATGTGCATGTACGAAACGCAAATCATGCCATGTCACGGGGCATATGCATGATCATGCAAGTCAGCTGCCCAAAATCGTGCATGCAGGTAACACGAAATCCACGCAAATGATGCGCCCACAAATTCATTCATGTCACGATGCTTAGAATTATGACCTACACAACAATATACCACCAAAAAACAATATTCACAAAGGATTCACAACTCTAAAGAGTGGATTGGATAGTTCAACGCTGTCCCCCACAGCTCTAAAAGAGTGGACACTGTTCACTCTAAAAAGGAGTGATCCCTTCACTCTTTGACGTTAGAGTATTTTTTTCACTCTTTATTTAGAAGTGGATCTCACTCTAAAAGATGCGTCACTCAGCGGGCTCTTTTTTGGAGGGAGATTTCACTCTTTTAGAGTGGTGTTTCACTCTTTCGTTTTAAGAGAGTACATTGATTATCGTTCCCTTTCATGTAGCTCTCTCACCCCATTCCAATTCTTCTTTTTATGTCTAGATACCAATTTTGATTTCTGATTCAACCGATATTTCAAAAATGGGATACTTCACAAATTGCAGACATTTAGGTGGATAGAAAAGGGCCTTTAGTGGCAGATCTTTGTTGTTTAGGTTCCTGTACAAGATAGAGGGATTGGTACAACTTAGCAGTCCTGCCCACTCCTTCAAGTATGGAGCTGACAGAGTTTCAAGATCATTGGCAAGTGAGATAGGGAAACAGGAGCAGTAAATGAACTCCCCTGAAAAATGCAACTAACGATGTGGTTTTCGTCTTAATCCAATTCTTATGTTGTTTCAATTGGTCAATGGCAGGTCTTCAAAGTCTTCTCACAAGAGATCTTTAACTTGCTTCCCACACATGACACATCTCTTGTCACTGGGTCCTGAAGATTCTTGACCAAGGAAACTATCACGGATGCCTAGTGGGTGACTGTGGCGTACCGACGGCAGTTGTTCAAGAGGGGGACAAATTTCCAGAGTCGCCCGCCAGAGGGGGGCAAAAAAATTTGTAAATCGTCGCGTGGATTTGCTCCAATTAAGTCTGGAATTTGACCAAAGCGCGAAAAAAATTCTGCGATGACTTTAAATTTGCCCAAATTTTGACATGAAATTGGTTTAAATTCCCCAAAAGAGGGATAAAAATGCACATTTTGGCCCCATATCGTCCCGTTTTTTCGAGCCAAGAGGAGGGGGCAACTTTCCCCCATGCCCCCTGGTCGGTAGCCACTGGTGGGTGTGAAGGGGAATGTTTCCATCTATGCATAGATGAGGATTGTAGGGTGCATATTATGTCGATTCCTTCCCATTCTGACGTCTAATAGATCTTCTTCATGGTCATTTTAAACTTGTAGACTTTGCCTTCATGTTCTAGTCCACTTTAGGGAGGACTTTACTAGGAGAAGTAGTCTTGCTCCATCTACAACCCAATGGCTTTTGGTAGATCGCCTGCATAGGCTTTCTGAGTATATCTGTATGGGGTATCTACCAGGTTTCCTATGTAATTAAAGGCAGAGAAATCAAATAGGATAGATTTTTTGGCCGTATTACAAGGATTATGCAGAATTTCACGTTTTGCAAAGAAAGGAATTTGATGATTACCAGGATTAGTATATCCTTAAAATCCCTAAATGGCATTTTTGCCAACTTTTAAAAAATCACGGAGGACCTCTTGTCTTGGGTTAGGGTGGGAAATGCTTAGATTTAACAAGACAATACGCTACCTTCCTGTTTTTGGTGTGATTGTAAGGTTGGTAGTCATTTTCCTCTTGAGATGTATGACGGGATATATTTAAGCCTGGCTTGACATTATGAATACCATCAATGCTGTGCACGTCCTCAGAAAACGTTCATAGTTCAGGGTGCGGGCCTCGCCAGCATGGTTTTAATCTTTTTTGAGGGTTAAGTGATACAATGAAATGTTATCTTCTTGGTACATTCAAAAAGAGGAAGGAGGAAATCTGAGTTTGTGTTGTTTTACGACGAACAATAATTTATAATGGATTATAAGACAAATTGGTATCTGCCACCATTGGATTTGCTGCCATTTTGAGGTAAAATAATAGCTACAAATGCTTTGTCGTAGCAGCACAATAACAAGTAATAATGATCATTTATATTATGATAAATCAGATGTGAAAATCCAAACTTATAAGTATTGCTGTATTGATGTCAACATTTGTCGGCCTTGGCCATTTTTAATTTTTGGGTCACGTGATCAAACAATGGACAATCTAAAGATTACTCCAACGAGAGAGAAAAGGACCGATGCCGAGGGAAAAAACGTATTAATTAAGAGCGAAAACAAAATTTCAAGTTTTTTGTGCATTATTTTACAAACCGAATCAATATACCTTTTAGCCAAAATATGATTCAATATTGGTATTTTGGCAGCCATTTTGATTTATTTTCGGCGTAAATTTCGAGGTGGTAAAAATTACGCCATGTAGATTTGCGAAGAAGCTCAACAATAAGTTTATAAAGCATTTTCCAAATTTCCGGAATCTAATCTGTGGAAAATTACTTTTTATGGCCATGTATAGCTGTAAAGAGCGTTCATGGCGACCATGTTGAAGTATGTAGGTTACGGATTTTAAAAAAATAGAGTATTTTCATTGGTCAAGGTCAAGATCTGTGCCTTGTATATTAAAGGGGGAATTCTGTGTTTTGTGTGCATTTCCGGACGGAAATTTTAGCCACAATTGATATTTGGACGCCATTTTGTTTTTGTTAAGTTCAAAAATCAGGGTGGCCCCAAAGCTTATTTGAACCAATATATAGTTAGGTAAAAGTAAAAAAAAGAGGGGTTAGGTCGGTAGGAAAAAAAACTAGATTAGTTATGACCTGGATCTCTCCTCGTACCTGTCTAAGGTTGTACATATCATTCAACCCACAATACGCTGTGCGTGTATTAAAATGCGTAAGGCCATACGGCGAACGAGGAATTTTTCTGATCTTCTGATATCATTACCACAACAAAAAGAATAAACACATGCTTGATCATCCAAAAGATCCAAGCTGAAGAATAAGGGCTGGGACTGGGTACATAAATCTTCTTCATGGTCAGATTTTTACACTTTGTAGACTTTGCCTTCATTAGTTCTAGTCCACTTTAGGGATGTCTTTCTAGTCGAAGTAGCTTCTTTTTCATCTCCATCACACCACTGGCTATTATGGTAATATCGCCTGCATAGGCTTTCTGATTTATCTATTGGGAATCTACCAGTTTCCTATGTTACTTAGGCAGAGAACTAAAATAGGACATAGATTTTTTTGGCCGTATTTACAGATTTATGCAGAATGTTTCACGTTTTGCAAAGTAAGGATTTTGATGATTACAAGGAGATTTAGTACCTATCCCTTAAATCCCTAATGGCCATTTTTTGCCACTTTTAAAAAATCACGGAGCGTACCTCTGTCTTGTGTGTAGGGGGAAATTGGCTAGATTTTACAAGACATAACGCACTTCCTGTTTGTGGTGAACGTCAGGTTGGTAAGTCATTTTCCCCTTCCTCCTCTTGATATGTAAGGGTATATAGCCTGGGCTTTACATTATGAATACCAATCAATGCTGTGCACGTCCTAAGAAAAGTTCAAGTCAGGTTGCGGCCTCAGCCAGCCCAATGGTTTTCAATCTTTTTTCTGTAGGTATCGTTATACCACTGAAAATCATCTCTTGGTACACAAAAAGAGGAAATTCCCTGATTTGTGTGTTTAACGACGACAATACATATATTGGATTAAGACAAATTGGATCCGCCCCATTTTGGATTTTGGCTGCCATTTTGAGGTAAAATAATAGCTAATAGCTACAACTGCTTGTCGTAGCAGCACAATTAACAAGTTAATAATGCATCATTTTAATTATGATCAGAATCTTGAACAATAAACTTATAAGTATGCCTTATTTGTATTTTCAACATTTGTGGCGGCCATTTTTCAATTTTGGTCACCGGATCAAGCAATGGAAATCTAAAGATTATCGAGACAATTGACCTATGCCTCTGTACAATAAAAGAGGGAATTTCAAGTTTTTGTGCATTTAAAACCGAAATATACCTTTTTTTCCCAACTATGATTCAATATTGGTATTTTGGCAGCATTTTGATTTTATTTTCGCTAATTTCGAGGTAAATTATAGCCATTGTAGATTTGCGATAGAAGCTTCAACAATAATTTATAAGCATTTTCCAAATTACTAATATAATCTGAAAATTACTTTTATGGCCATGTATAGCTGGAATCGAGTTCATGGCGACCATTTTGAAGTAGGTAGGTTACGTATTTTAAAAAAATATCGATTCTTTTTCATTTGTCAGGTCAAGATCTGTGCCTTTGGTATATTAAAGGGGGAATTCTGGGGTTTTTGTTTGTGTGGCATTTCACTACGGAAATTTTAGCCAAAATTGATATTTTGGCCCGCCATTTTTGTTTTTTTAATTAATCAAAAATCAGGGTGGCCCCAAAGTGATTTTAACCACTATAGTTTATGTAACATAAACAAACTAGTGTTTTATTTGGTAGGAAAACTAGAGTATTTATGACCTGGGATGTACCTGTCCCTAAGGTCTGAATATCATTCCAACCCACAATCAGTGTGCGTGTATCACTATGCGTACAGCGCCATACGGCGAAGAGACTTGTTTCTGATCTTCTGATATCATTTCCCAAAAAAACCCAAAAATATAACACATGCTTGATCATCCAAAAGATCCAAGCTGAAGAATAAGGGCTGGGACTGGGTATGGGACTGGGTACTTATGTACCCAGGTACTCAATGTAATTTTTTTGGGTGGGGTATCGGGTACCTGAATCACTGCCAATTACCATTTGGGATGAATTGACTGAACAAAATCTGTTTGATCTTGTCTTGTTGAGTGCATGCCCCTACACACTCCCAAAAGGAAATGTTAGAGAGTGGGGTAGAGAGTTCGGAGGTCTTGGTGTAATTAGTTCTCAATATGTCCATTCGGCATGTGGCCATGTGTGCAGAGGGGGATTTAAAACCCATCCCATAATGCATTCCAACATAATATTTCTTTTGCAATGTTTTGGTTTGAATAATCAAATTTATTGGACTATATAGTGTGGGTTGGGGTGTTTTTTGTTTAAAAAAAAATCATGCTAAAAATTGATTTTATTTTGTGTTTGGGATTTCAGTAGGCCTAAACTGTCAGAAAATGATGGGGGCAAATTTTCGGACTGGTGCCCCCCTCCGCAAGGGGGGAAATGTTAGTACAGGGAAAAAAATTTAAGGAAATCAAGTCAAATTGTGTTTTGATGTATACTAATGCGTTCCTCTCCTCAATAGGATTTAAAATAAGCTATATATTTGCTAGGTTCCAACCTTTAGTTAAAGCGGTATAGAGCCCCATAATTGGTTTTGTTTTCCCCCCCCCAAGGTTCCAACCCCTGGGGGTAAATGACTTCGATGTTGTTGACATAGTGGTGTCAAAATGATTACTTGTGTCCTACTGAAACAGAAAAAAATGCATTTTAACGTTTTGGTGATATCACCATTGCGACATCCAGGGAAAAGTCTGGTGACCCCATAGACCATGTAGACCCTTGCCTTACATTTGCTAGGTATAGTGCCAAACCAAAGTCACACACTGTAAAATAATACATTTTGGATCAGGGAACATCATACAAACAACTGATTACCAGTTTCAACAAAAACTTAGGAGCATTGGGTCAAGTTTACCCCAGGTGACCTTGAACCATTACGGGGCTATAGCGCTTTAACTAAGGTGGGAACCTAGGCAAAATAGATCTTTTTCTAATCGTGTAAGGAGACGAACATGTAATGTACAGTAAATACACCATTTGACCGATTTGAAAGTTTTTCACTGTAGTAACGTTTTCTCCCTTGAGAAAGGGGGCAACAGTCCGAAAAGTTCACCCCATCATTTTTTTCTGACTGTATGGTCCCTATTGCATGAAAAAAACAGCAAGGAAAAATAACCTTTAGCGCCCAAAATACTACGGGAAACCGGTTCATTGACATACCAACCACCACTATATATGCTAAGAGTGCTGTGCAAACAGTGCCAAATAACAATGTGTTTTTATTTGTAACATGTTTACTACAAGGATTTAAGTTGGTCATAGAATCAAAACTAATTGTCAGAAAGATGGGACTTCATACAACCAATGGTTGTCACTTTAAAAGCTTTTTAAGCATATGCTGTAATATGGAGATGGATGTTGATTCTTTCTTTAAAATATAAAAAATACTTTGTATCGTGCAGAGTACATTCGCTAAAACACTAAAGAGCGTTTTTTGTACAAAACTTGGAGGACAAACAAGGGTTTTGGTGATTATTATTAATATGCATTATTGAAAAACATTGTACGTCTTTGGATTTCTTGCAGTGGCAGTCTTAACAAGAAATGTATACTTTTAACTATTAAAATTTAATAAATGGACACCATACGTGTCACGATGTACAACATTACTCACTATGACTTGACAAAGATGTAGGAGTGAATGAACTTTGTTATAACTGTTATGATGTAAAAAACGTGAGTAATTTTGAATTTTATTAAATCAAACTTTTTCATTAGCAATGGAGATTCTTTGAAAGCCGTAAAAATTTTCCTTAGAATTTAATGACAATTTTTCATGAAAATGGTGGTATTTAAAATAAAGATGTTGTGCATGCACAGACTCAAATTGATACCTCGGTATATTTCATTCATGTCACACACATAAAGTGTCTTTTTTTTTTGTAGATCGTAGGGAAAGCCTTTTATTCTGTTTTCAGAGTGCCTTGGAAGTGCCGCGGACGAATGTCTAGGTTTTATGCAAATTTGTGCGAGTGGCTTTGATGCTGTTGAACAAGCTACATGTAGCTACGATTTCTGGCATGACCCGGAATTGATGCTCGCTTAGCAACTCATGATGAAAAAAAGTGAACATTGTCCTATTTTAATATTTTGTTTGTAAGGGATGATCCAGGGTTGCTGATTATTTTTAAATTAAAAAAAAAAAAACATTTTTAGCTCTTATATCAGAACAATGAAATTAAATGAAGTAAGTCATGGATTATTTTCATTTTCATGGCTGTATAATTTGATAGACTGCCATTTTTTTTAATCAGTTTTGATAATGTGTGCTGTTGCAGGTTTTTCTTATAGGCTGTTAGATTGAAAATTCAAGTCTTGCACGAATAAATTAATGGTATCTTTGAATTTCAATCTTAAAATTGTACTGTACCTTTTTAATGTCAAAATGAGAAAATGATGTATTTGACATTTAGCCATGCAACCATTTGCAATTTGTACAAAAGGACTGCCACAATGGCCGTACTTGGTCATCACTATTGCTTTAATATATTATAAATGCATGGAGTAGTGAGGTAACTTTAGTGTGCATTCTTCTAACCTTTGTATCCACTTGGCCAAATTCCCATAACATTAAGACTATGTAGTGGATCTCCCTTTCACCTCCCAGCAAAATTTCAGTCCCCGTTTGAGGTTATCTTTAATTTTTTTGTCCCCGCCGAACGAAGTTCGGGAGGGGACTAATAAATTGGCTCCGTCCGTATGTCCACCCGTATGGTCCGTGATAAAAATGTTAACCCTGAACATTTGGGCATATCTTTTTTCTGGATGTGCTAGAGTAGCCAAACTTTGGTATATTGTAGGAGGAGATACCCCCTACTCACAATTGTAAATTCATTCCCCCAGGATCCTCCCCTGGGTCTGTCAGGGGGTAGGGGGGAAAAAGGTCAAGGGAAAAAGGTCAAGGGAAAAAGGTCAATATTGCACAGAAAATGTCAACATTGTGTACAATTTATCTGGAGTTCTGTAAGGGTTAAGATGATGTAACTTGGTGGAAAGAAGCAGGTGGATGAGTTCTCAACCTGATTAGATTTTGGGTGTAAAATAGCTAATTGTATCTAATTTGCATAATTTAGAAATTTTTCCGCAAGGCCTGGGTACCAGTTTTCTGGAGTCTGTAGGTGTATACTATGTCAAACTTGGTGGAGGAAGTGGTCTGAGAAGTTCTCGACCCGATTAGATTTGGGCGAATTTTTTTTAGTTCTAGTTGTTACATGTGCGTCATTCTTTTGGGTTGCCAACCTGTTTACATTTCTTGGAAAATGTGAAATACGTAAAATTCAATGTTTCGCCTCTTTCCCGACCCCGTATGGGTCCCAAATTTAAAATGTGATCACATGATTTTTTTCAAAAATAGTGTTGCCACATGAGTAATTTATCATATTTTTACTAAATTTAGTGAATTTACAGGGTTTTTTGCATGTTGAATTTTAAAATTCCCGAGTCATTTTCTTGAGTAACCATTATTTTTGGCGAGCCAGTGATGGCCAAAATTAAGGGTGGAAACTTGTTGCAGTTTTAGTTTGTCATTAGTGTCCGGCGATATTTGGCGGGGACATATTTACGCATCGCGTAAATACGAGTTCGCCTTGTTGTAAATGTGCCGGGCCTGATGCATTCAAGTGTGCGAGACCAACTATGTAATTTTAATCTTGGGTGGATCATCTATGTTCAGAAACAATTGGAGTTCATCTTAATGTCTGGACTCAACGATGTAACGAACCTGCTGTCTTCACAAAATTGATTATTGATCACAATTGATGTCTGAACTGAAAATGTCTAAATTGAATCAAATTATGAAATGATCTTTTTATCACTGTTAAAAGTACTTGAATGAGCCCTCTGCATCATTGATGCGCTGGTTTATTGATAATGTGGATGATTCACTGTGTGACATTGAAATATGCAAATGCTTCATATACCCAGTACACAAGAGGGAGGTTATTGTTCAATTCATTGCAAGGTATGTTCCAATTTCCTTTATAGCGGCTTATAACTCCTGAAAAACAACATTGACTTTCCAAAATTGAAGGGGACATGTGAACGCAGGGCCGTAGCAGGGGGGTGGGGGGGTGCGAAGCACCCCCCCCAAAAAATGACAAAGTCCGCTTTATGATGTGGAAGGTCCGTTTTGCCCTGTTATGCCCATGTCCGTGTGTCAATTAAAAGTTTGTCTTAAGGGTTGTGGTGCATGGTATATGAATGACTAAGCATTATAAGCAAGCTGGTAAACCAGCATTACGATGGTCGTTGTTACCATACTGTTCTAAACGCTGCGACGAAATTTTTTATTCCTCTATCCCCCCCCCCCCAACCGCTCTTCAGAATTTGAAGCGACGGTGAAAAATTTTTGGTCAACCGGCGAGCGCTTAGCGAGCCGAAATTTTTTTTGGTACGCAAAAGGTCCGCTTCTGGCAAATCCGCAACCCCCGCATAAAATCCTGGCTTACGGGCCGGTGTGCACCTAGTTAACATCTACCTTACTCCCCTCATGAAGTGCTCATGGCACTTGTACTAAGTGAGTTGGTCACTTACTGTTCAGATTGAATGCATCCCATAATAAGCAGTTTGGCATCAAGAATAGGACTTCCCCGGTGGAAATTAGTATAGGTTTAAGCGATTCATGGAATGAAAATAACGTTGAACCTGATGCGGATGTGCCCCGCAATCCAATTCAATTGATTCTCGAGGCAGATGAGGTCTGGCCGCAGTTTGATTGTTTTATGCACGGCTGGATCATGTGAAGTAAGAGTTAAAAACATTTGCAGTGTGGCTGCGGTTTCTTGGAAGTAGGACAAAGCTGTCGGTGGCACTGGAGCAAAGTGTGTGTGTGTCCGAATTTCTGCTATTATGCTGATGGAAATGGTGATGACTTCATTCTGGATATAGAATGTTAAAACCAGAATGCTCAATCTGGTGGAAAAATTTTAAATTGAAAACTTAACCATTCTGCTTAAAGTTAAGGCACTGCTGCACCAAGTCAAAAGTTTAGTGCCACATAACTTTGTAAATATGTACTGTACACTGTATGCATTTATTTCAAGAAAGGAAATAATTACGGAATTCGAATAGGGTAAAATTAATCACTATTGCACCAGGTCTTGCTCCCTTGATTTCTTTACCTCTCTATCACTGCTGCCAAAAGGGGGTTCATACTTGTTTTGATCATAAAAGTAATCTTGCACCCGTGATTTCAATGAATGGGGGTGAAGGTGCCAACCAAATGAAAGATATGGATGTTTCTGGGTTGCATCGAAATGCTATCATCAATTACTTTGATACTGGTACTATTTTAATGATCAAAACATGTATTTTAATACTATTACATTTATATGAAGGCCACTGTACCACTAATTTCTGGTAAATGTAAAAAACAAACCACATTTTAGCCTGTAGCATCACAATAGGAAGGAATTCAGCCAATACATTTTGCAGATGAAGTTAGTCAGATTTACATGTCAGATGGTGTGAGTGGTGGAGTTGTGGCAGGAAGTACCCCTTATAATGCATTGCGACTGTATGAGCTTGCCCAGGTGGCTGTCTGGCCCTTATTTAGTCACTCTTCATCGCATGAATATGCAGTAACTATCAGTTACTATTGGCCAGGATTGGACCCCCTGTGACCATTCAGCTAATGGCACATTCATCCTGATTTTGAATACCCTTGTAACTCTATGGTGAGGTCCCAAGGTAAATTACAAAATAAGTAGACCTTTTTTCCTGTGGTGGCTGGTCACTAGATGACACAAAAGAGCCCCATTTTAGATAATTATACTTTTAACTATAGATAAAAAAGGTGTCTAATCGGCTACTTAATGCAAAATCATTTTTAAAAATTGCTTGTTTCTCCCCAAAAGTTAATTGAGTGGTTGTATAAAAATACAAAATTCTACCATTCTTAACAACAAACTCAATATCCATAACTCAACATCCATGAACTCAATTTCCATAATTGTCATTGTTGAGAAAGAATCTGATCAGGTCACTTGTTATAGCATAGAAAAGCATTACTGCTCCTATGCAATAGCATGAGGCAGAGGAAGAATTGAGTCAGCATGTTATCCTACAAAAAACCCTATTCTTAACAGTGTTATTACTTGGGGAATATTTAGCATAATCATGAGATCTCTTGCAATTTTTAAACTTTTAGAACACTTCTTACCCTGAAATACTAACATGTGTTTAGTACTGTGCAGTAGACACATTGCAATGCATTATGGGATTGGTTCAAAACACCCTCTTTGCATGAGGCTAGCATATGACTAATAACGATTTGATGACCTACTGCACACCTCTTTCTTGAAGGCTCTTCTGGATCTTCCATTACATTTTGTCATGTGCTATCTACTGAAGACATGAACCTTTAATACAGTGAGGGGAGACTCGTGGGATGTTGTAAAGAAAATCATAAAGAGTGACTAACTCATGTTGACCTGATATAAAAATATCATTAATTCAATACTCTAAAATTGTTTCATGATTTTGATAGGCGACTGTTGGCCATTAGAGAATATTTCGTCAAGAGCCTGATAATTTTAGGCTCATTAATTCAATACTCTAAAATTGTTTCATGATTTTGATAGGCGACTGTTGGCCATTAGAGAATATTTCGTCAAGAGCCTGATAATCATGATAAATGCACCGGATTTGCATTCCTTTTGAAAGGGACTGAGTAATACAGTGAGGAAATCCGGCATAAATTTGTCACTGTCGGGAAAACCTGATACTGCTCATTAATGTGCCTCATGTGCTTTTTTTTCCTGTTGCTTCTCTTATGCAGACTGTGGATTACCTCAGCGGTTCCAGTACTCCGTGCCTTACTACAGCAAGACGTATTTTAATTTTTATTTGCTGAATCATTAACACAACAGTTACTACTATGCCTTCAGGTAAGTCTGACAAGTCTATTGCTTTTAAGATTTTTGAGAAAGGACAATTGTTGAGCTTTTTTATTGCCTTTTAAAATTGTCGGCAGTGGGCATTCTCTTAGGGATATCTGAAGCAAAAACATCCACTTGGATTGAAACGTTAGTGGCAGACACAAGGTTCCTTTTTATAGCTTTATTAATAAAGGTGGCTGCTGTTGAGGCTGCTAGATGTTTGATGCATTTTAATAATTGTTTTTTGAAGAAAGCACTGATCAAATATATTCCAACTGCATTACCAATGTTTTGGATTTAAACATTTTATTGTACAAATTAGTACTTAAAGGTGCTTGTTCTTTCTGATCGTCTTTGGGACCCCCCTGATTTACCCGGGAGTAGTATCGATTTTACCATCAGATGAAAGGCCGTATTTTTCTCATTGTCGTCCTGAAATTTGAGCCCTCAAATTCATTTAATTTCCAAGATATAAACAAAAAAATGCCGTTTTAGTGGTTAACCATCGATATTGGCACAGTATTGAATAGGGCTTTGCAACATGCATTTTTGCGTCTACCATCAAAACTGCAAGTTCGTTTCCCACGGTACTTGATGGGGTGTATGTACAAGTGCCAGGCTCTCATCAAGTAGAGAACACAATACACATAAATCGGATCAAGCACCTTTAAGACTAGAATGTATGCACAAGATTTTGCAAAAAGTTAATGTGCAGTGTATTTATTTTAATGATAACCTGAAGAAATGGCACATGCATTTTGCAAACAAAAACAAAAACTAACCCATTAACATGCTACCATGGGGTCATTGTGGAATCATCAGGGGTCAGTAAAATATTGTATTGTTAAATGAAACTTGGTTAACAATGTAAGCATAAATAAGTCGGTATTCATTCGTATGTAAGCTTATAACTAAAACAATTAAATAGTTATGAAACTCCGCAACCATTTTAAGGTCATGGGTGAGGGGAGATGGTAGCACACTCCAGGGGTAAAGTAGAGAGGACCAGTTGAGGCTGATGTGTTGCCTAAGTAAAAGGTGGTTTTGTAACTAGGGTACTGTGATGGGGAAAGATTAAAATCAGGATATTTTCTAATATTTGGTGTGTGCTATCTACTGAAGATAGGATTGGCATCAAGCTCATTTTGCCAACCTTGACCTCCGTATACCAAAACTGCTAATTCAATTGAACCATTTTGCATTTAAAGGTGCTTGTTCCGATTTATGTCTATTAGGTTTTCTACTTGATGTATGCCTGGCACTTGCACATATGCCCCTTCAAGTACCGTGGGAAACAAACTTGCAGTTCTAAAAGTAGAAGCATAATGCATATTCAGTAATGTATAGATGGTTAATCATTAAAACGGCAGTCTTTTGTTTTCATCTCTGGAATGAAATAGATTTGAATGCTCAAATTTCAGGATGACAATGAGAAAAATACAGCCTTTCACGTGATATCAAAGTCGATAATACTTCCGGGTAAATCGGGGGGGGGGTGTCTCAGAGGGTGTTTTGAATCAATCCCACAGTGCATTGCAATGTGCCTATATTTAGAGAATAAAAGATGAGATTTTTTGTTTTGGCCATCTTAGATGGTGTCATAATGGATGGGCATCCAATATTTTGAGTGGTGGATGCCTTGCAGCCGGTATCCACCACAATAAAATATTGGATGCCCATCCATTATGACACCATCTAAGATGGCCAAAACAAAAAATCTCATCTTTTATTCTCATTCTTATTTAGTATTGTGTAATGTTTGCTTTTTATCGATATAATTTATTTGTCAAAAATATTCTTACATCATTCCTTTTTATTCATTTAAATAATTGCACCCCTCTTGAAAACAAATGTTTCAATCCAAGGAACCAAAGTCATCGCGCGGTGATCCTCACGCTGCGTAAATTGCATTTGTGTACCAACGCGACATGCACGACGCAGTATAAACGCGCCGTTTTCGCGTGTCATATATTCGACTACACCGCGTAATTTCTGCACGCACTATCCATCTATTACCCAGTAATGGATGGGCGGAGCTTTGGCCTAAACCAATCAAATTTCTTGTTAACATGATAAACCACGCCCACTGAATAAGAATGCACTGTATTAAACATGTCAGTAATTAGGGATAAAAGTATTCAAAAGGTTTAAGAACCACAAGACATTTCACGATCATGCAAATAATTGCCCAAGTACCTAGCACCTTCTGGGCTAAAATGGGTGTAAAATTCAGTGTTTTTATGTGTTAAGAATAGGATTTTTGTGGGATCACATGACCATGTTGAGGTGACATTTTCCAAAACTGGTGCATTGTGGGATTGACTCAATACACCGGGGGAGGGGGTCCCAAAGACGATCGGAACACCCACCTAAATTTGTAAATGGTTGATTTATTGATGACAATTTGATTAAATGGTCAGTTCCCTTCATCTGACACAAGATCGGTGGATATGAAACGAAGAAAAAAACTAAAAAAAAAATTCCATTTTGGGTTTTAAATGCTTTTTTGCTTGCTGCAAAAATCCACACAGATAGGGTCTCAAAACTCGGCAATATAGTCTTGCTGTTAAAGGTGTAATATTCTTCTATAATTTCTGCACTTGTTCAGCACTTGCTCATAATTACGCAAAAATCTCAGTAGTGGTTTGAGATTGCACTGTACAACTTAACCTATGATATTTACTATTTGTACTATATTCACTGTTCAGGGGTAAATGCTGAAAACATGATTAGAAAACCTGCTCCCTGTAAATATTATCATCAGTGAAAAGAATAAAGAGTGTAGCATTATCAAGAACTAAAAGGACCTGCGTCAGAATTTAGAAAAATGTGAGAATGAGGCAATTTCAAGTAAGGATTTGAAATGAGCTAAAGACCAACCACACCGTGAATTTATGCTGCTTAAGATGAAATTGCAAGGATCATGTAATAATGCAATTCCTTCAGTTAAACAACAAGCAGATTTTCTATGCTGCAAACACGTCTTCACCCACACAAACCAGCACAAATTATGTGTTGCGTTTCTCCAAACACATCAAAGATGAGTTGTCATGGTAACCAAGATTGATTTCTATGGCAACGGTAAAAAGGGCGATCCCAACAGGTTGCATTGTCAGTGGGCCCTAGACTGTTATGTGCCCTCGGGTGATGAGGTAAATTTACACAGGTGTGTCTGCGGTGTGTTAGTGGCTCGACTAAAGCGTCTGGAAAATTGTTTTCAGCTTGAAGGATAAACAGTGTTTATTTAAAAAAAAAAAAAAACTTACACTCCATGTGCCCAATGTTGGATAATTTTTTTTGGCTTTCTTTTGGATATGCTTAATTTTTCAGATTTCAATTCAGTAGCACAATTTGTGATATTACAGCAATTGAATGTAGACTTTGTGTTGTCGGTAGATTTGCCAAATTACTGGTATATTCTTTTCACTTGGTTTTACAGCAAGCTCAAAATTCCAAGCTGCAGCAATTACTTTTGTAACCTGTACAGTTTACCAGTGGTTTCCAACATGAAATATAATTTAATGTTGCCACTGTTGAGGCAGGCAACAATATAGTAAAGGGCAAGGTCGCATATGTGCTGTTTTAGCCGATGCTGAATGGCAACTCTGTGGTACATGCAGTGCAGTAAGTGGTATTGATTAATTCAGGGGAGCATTTATTTCCTCTAGGGAAAGCTTGTGAATGAATGAGCTCTGATGCTGGGCATCATTAACCCGGGGCACCGGCTTGGTTTTATACTTGTCATCTTGTCATAAATTGTCGTTCATGTTCTGCTCTACCTCTCTTGCAGTGCGTATTCTATGAGCTACCCATCTAAATCGCTATGGGAGAGGGTGTGTAAAGCAGTAATTGATGTTTTGTATCACCTTGCAACTCTTGTTTGATTGCTAGGCTTTATCTCCTGCTGTATTGATCGCATTAATCTGTTGGATGGTATGGTTGGCACGTTAATATTCACAGGATGTTAGTAAAATTGGCTATTTTACAAATTGGATTTTTGAGGTGAATATCCTTGTAACTGAAATTCTAAAAATGCTTCCTATTTGTACTCTTGAAGTACTCTGCATTAGAATTCAGAAAATTTTATTATTAGCCTCTTTTTGACAAAGAAAATGTTAGTGTTTAAGGTATTTTTGACAAGATCTTGGAGGCCTTGTGATTCTTAAAATTCTTAAATGTTCCAATTGTAGTCCCCCAACCAGGTTAAAACCAATTTTGGCATTGTGTGAAAGCCAAATTTCTCATTTAAAGGTGCATGTTCCGATCGTCATTGGGACCCCCCTGATTTACCCGGAAGTAGTATCGATTTTGAAATCAGATGAAAGGCCGTATTTTTCTCTTTGTCGTCCTGAAATTTGAGCCCTCAAATCCATTTCATTCCCAAGATATAAAAAAAAAACCACCGTTTTATACTGTATCCAGATATTTATTTTCTCTGAATTGCGCGTCTAAGTCACGACCGTACGCAAGCCAATTCACGCCTCAGCATAGCAACAAGTTGAACAACAACAGCTAATTTTAGATCAACCAATCACGGTCGAGTGTAACGATCCAAACGGGCGCGTATGTGAGTGCGTACACTGCAGCACACGCGTTAGCAACGGCAAAACTCCGCGAAAAGGAGAAAATAAATACCTGGACACAGTATAGTGGTTAACCATCAATATTAGCACTGTATTGAATAGGGCTTTGCAACATGCATTATTGCATCTACCATCAAAACTGCAAGTTTGTTTCCCACGGAACTTGATGGGGTGTACATGTGCAAGTGCCAGGCTCTCATATCGAGTAGAAAACACAATACACATAAATCGGAAAAAGCACCTTTAATTAGGCTCCCTGGTGTCAAAACTACATCGTTCATGCACATTAAAGTTGCTAGAAAGACTAGTTGAAAAATGGGAACCACCCACCTTTAAGCACTTTTTCCTTTGCAGGTATGTAGTTTAAACTTATACGCAGGATTTAAAGGTGGTATGAGACTTTGAAAATGTGGAACTAACCCCTAATAATTGTTTTGTTTGTTTTTTGTTTTTGTTTTGAACATCACAAAACCAAACATTTGACTTTCTAAATTTTGGACCCTTTTTTAAATAAATTGACAAAAAGTAAACCTTTAATTTCCCCCTTTTGTAGAATTTGGTTTCACCCACCCTACGTACGGGCCTGAATTTTGGTGTAGGTGCACTGCAATGAATTATGGAATTAGTTTAAACTAACCTTTGGTATATTTTTATACTGCTCAGATTTGCTGATGCATTTTGTGCTTCGAGGCAAAAGGTTCCATAGATTCAGATGTTTGATGCGATGTTGGTCAGGTGGTTTCTATGTTGTGTCAGTCTCACGATGACTAGAAAATGAGTTTGCATGTTGTTTTGTGGTCACAGATGTAGTTGATTTTGTTCTTAAGAAAATACATGTTGGCCTAAATTAGTCAGTTGTACGCATGGTAAAGCAATCTCATCGCAAAAATGAAATTACCTTTAATGAAACTAGATGCGACTGGCACCGTGCCAAAAATAGGTGCATGTGAATGCAAGTCGTATAATATTAGAGGTGGGCCTTAGAAGGTCATTGTTTCAAATCACTTCGAACACAGGGTCATTTGATGATTTAATCACCCTAGATACCCACTTTGAAGAAAAAAATGAAAAAGGTGCGAAAACCAGGGTGCCCCACGAAAATTCAAAATGGCCGCCAAATTGGCCAAAATTGATTTTTGACCATAACTCAATTATTTTGTTCAATTTGCTTATTTTTGGTGGCAATACCCAGTTTTGGGGTATTAGGAATCATTTCTATTCAACTTTCATCTCACCATAGCCTTTCGTTTTCTTGAAAATGCCGTTTTTGCTTACAATTGAGCTCTGAGGGCGCTTTCCCAAAAAATGTGCATCCGATTGAAAATGGTGATTTTCATATTCAAAAAGTTGAAGAGAGTTTTATTATGAACACTTGCAGAAAATTTGACTTATGTGGTGTTTGCAGTTTTAAAACGGTAGGCTTTTAATGTAATAAAAATGCCCTCCATTGAAACCCACACATAAGAAAGTTCGTTGACCCATGTATATTCCAATGAGAGGGTTTTCATCAAATTTTAAATTGATGCTCCACAGCTCTATCTCTTCAGGACTGATGACTCAACATTCTGATGATGGCTCATCAGTTAAAATTTAAAACTTTTATATGATGTGTACTTTTTGGGAAAGCGCCCTCACAGTCCAATTTTAAGCTAAACCTGCAATATCGAGAAAACGAAAAGTTGTGGTGAGATGAAAGTTGCATAGAATGATTCCTTGTAGGCCCCAAAACATGGATATTGCCACAAAAATGAGGGTGATTAAACAAAACCCTATTAAGTTATGGTCAAAAATTTGATTTTTGGCCAATTTGGCGGCCATTTTGGATTTTTGTTGGGGCACCCTGGTTTTTCACACTTTTTAAATTTTTTTCTTCGAAAATTGGATAAGCACATTAAAGTCATCATTCTAGCCTGTGTTCGAAGTGATCTGAAACTATGACCCAAATATGACCTCTATAGCCCACCTCTAATAATATGTAGGCGGATGCTTCATCTAGGGAACTAGAGAGAAGAAAGACAACCATGTCAATTAACATAACGTCTGTCACCGGATTGTTAGGTGGAAAGAATCAAGTGGACTATAGCTGCTGATGGGCTATAAATTAACTCTAATGACTCTATTGACCATGCTTGTTAGAAAAGTAAATTTACCTCTGCTAAAGGCAAAATGCCTCTGGTTTTAAACAAAACTCTGTACATATGTATTGAGTTGTCGTTAACTTTAATACTCACTCGCTCACTGTACAATTTGTATAGACCAGAAAATGTTAAAAACACCAAAAATTGCTCCTAGATCCAAAGGCCGGGTACCACATGTCACAAGGTTTTGACAGGTAAACTGCAATTTCTGAATGTTTTTGCTTGATTGGAGGAATGGAGGGACCAAATGAACTGGAAATGTATTACGACATTTCAAAGGGGCAATTTTTTACCATCCTGTGCATTGTGAAAGGTATTTAGCCATTTAGTATTGGATTTTGGGATATTTACAGTAGCATGTTATTGTGTGTAATGTTATTTCATGATAAAAATTAATGTACATCTGAAGTAATAGGGGTGATGTAGCGTACCTAGTCATAGATCAGCCATGTTTTACTAAATGGCAGATTCACACATGTGGGGAAACCCTAGGAGGTCAAATGGAGAAAGATGAAAATGGGCAACTTGCAGAACTTGCAGTTTACCTGCAGTTAACATTCATCATGTACACAACCAATTTCTTCATGGGAGTACCTTTGAAGTACCTGTTAAGTAGCCACGGATTCCCACCCGCGTGGGTACCACATCGCCAGCCGCAAAAGTGGGGGTATCATCCACCTAGTACACACGCATAGCTTAACCACTAGTTCACCCATGTGGGAGTACCTGCGTGGGTACTCCCATGCAAATGAGCTTTGAGCTCTGTGTGATTTTTCAGTAATTTTATCCATTATTAACATTTTGGTCACATATGTAATGTTTTTACACAAAATAGGGGTTTTTGGTGATGCTCAACTCAAATAAAGATGTTTACTTATGCTTGAAAATGATCAGAACGTCCGTAAAACAACATGGAATGTTTGGCGCCCCTCTATGGTCCAAAGTGCTGCCTACTAGGCAGCCGGTAGGGGAGTACCTGTGAAGGTACTCCCGAGGAGTAGCTGCAGAGGTACTCCACTACTGTGGCTTACATGGGTACCTGTCAGGCACCTAGCAGGCAACGCAGAGTACATTATAGGATGGTACTGCTAATCAGCATAGCTGCTATCCACCCAGTGGCTTGTGTACTTCACAAGTACTAGTTGGGTACTGAATGTTAATATGCATCAAGGGGGTACCCTTGGAGTAGAGCTAAGAGTACACAAAGTAGCTTAAGCTCTGGGTTACATCACCCGTGAGTAGGAATCGTGCTGTGTACAAAGTCAGATTGTTCGCTTTGTTACAGGATAGAGGAGATGGGAGTGCAATGTACATGTAGTGTGCATGACTTTGTGTTCAGTTGAATGACCTCATAAGGGGAACTTCATCAGCTTTTCATACTGAACAATCATATCCGAATTTCTTTAAACGCATGTGGCACAATGCAACATGTTACACACATCGCACACATTTTAGAGTCGACCATTTTTAATTTAAAAAAAAATGATTATGGTAGTTAGCGCATAATGTGATAATTTGTAGATGCTTTGCCCTGTTATTTTTAGTCTATCAATCTGCCAATGACAGCCTGTTGTTGATGTGGCGAAACCTATACTCTGTAAACCAAAAGTACAAAGTAATCAATGAACTCCCACACCAGTCTCACAAGGATGCCTGGTATTTGTCAACTTTATATGAACCAGTATTTTTGGTGTATCAGTGTAAGAGATTTGTTTTGTTCTTAGATCAAGCGCTGTGTCTTCAAGAGTGTATACGCGCATTGTGTAGTAAGGCGCGATAATGCTGCGCAGCGCATCGATTATTTACTTTGTACTTAGAAGTTCATGAAGTATTATAGTCAGTGATTGGCTTTTTGGCATATTTTCTGAATATTTCTTTCTCATCATATTTGAAAATGGGTCTATAATCTGAATGTTCAATATTCAACCCCTTCCATTTCCCCCAACCACCAATGTCAATGAATGCCTTTCTTGAGGGGAGACATCATTTCGCATGATTACCATTGGTCATGGACTGGAGATGGGCATTTTGAACTGGACTTGTTGGGAGTGGTCAACACTTATGACCAAGATTGTAGGTTTAAATCTGTTTTGTCCATAGCAATTCTAATTGCAAACTCTGTACATAGTGTTGTACCTGCTCACTGTCCTGCTGATTGACCTGGTTTTTAAGGAGCTGTCAACTGACTGTCACTGTACGTCACGAACTCCAGGCAAAATAAATTTTTCCTACAATAGGATTGTCTTCAAAATCCCTACTGACCTTTTAGCTATCAGTTTGCTGTAATTAGCGAGGCTAAGGTTTCTTCAAATGACAATGAGACTTATTTACTAGTGTAGAATTGCCATTTTCCCTCTTTGTATTCTGTCTGGGGAAGCCGAGGCGAGGGCGAGAGAGAAGTAATTGGACAGAAGAAGCTCATGAAAAGATGCAAAGTAAAGGGAGGAAAAGTAAACACCTATACTTGAATACAACAAGTTGATGTGTTGGTAACAGTAATGGGTTGACCACTCAAAAGAGACGTGGTCAAAGTGACATTTTGCGCCCCTTTTCTACATTTGTTCAAGCTGTCATGCTCTTTTATTTTCTGTCACACACCGGGAAAATTCAGATTGCCTAGAATACTAAATGATTGTCTGTAAAAATTGACCTGGAGTATCATGTATCTACTATATATATTCACCTGGTACAAAAAAAACCCTCAGTATTTGATGGCCTGGACAGGTGGGATTAAGAATTGGTGGGCTCAAAACTGGGTGGAATTCCGTTCTGACCGTGGTTCATTTTTACCTAACTCGCATGCTTTAATCAGGGACTTGTGGCTCACTGCCAAGTTGTGAAAATTTCTTAATGAAGGTGGGATATTTCTTTCTATTCCAATGACAATTATCATTAGTGATAAGTACATAATCTTTTTGACACGTGATATTATACTTTGTCCTGCTGAACTAAGGAGTGATGTAATAGTTTTTGCGGAGCTATTGTTCATGCGTGTCTCGCACCCGAATTTGTACGGCTGGCGATTACAAGACAGCTACGAGTTACTAAGATTTGCACGTGTAAAACTGCATGAAAGGGCTGCTGACGTCCTAAGAGGGGAAAAAAATGGTCGCAGATAAAGCAGGCGGGTAGGGGGATGGGGGGTAAGGCGACGGGAAAAAGGGGGGAAAGGGAAAGGAAAAAAAGAAAAAGTAAAAGGGAATAAAAGAGCGTGGAAGGCCTGATGACATGGGAATCACAGGAGGAGTTGGCGCGGAATTTGAAGTGTAAAGGAAGTTCATATTCGATGGTCAAAATACCAGTTGGAAGGGTCTCCCATTTTTGTGATGGTATAAGCAACTTCGTTAAGGGGGATAACATCACAAAAATGGGACCCTTCCACTGTGTACATAATGCATCCTACTGGTACCCATCCCAAGAGAAAGGGTCACATGCATGAACCTTTAAATGGAGCTGGGGTCCAGTTCGTATGTACATCATTTGCCTTTTGTAAAAGAAATTTCAACTTTTTAAAAATCATTGTGTGGTCCCAAGAGCCCATTTTCTACATGAACTGGAATTGTTTAACGAAATAATCCACAAGCAAGAGTTTCCCTTTAAAAACCTGTCTATATTGGTTTACTGGGCCTCTGAATGCAGTCTAGCCAAGTCCGTAAATGTAATCATGTAGCCTTCTGAGTTCACAACAGTGGCATTTAGTAAACCAATACTGTCATGCTTTAAAATGTGAAAAGGGGTTTTCCCAGGTGCTGCGCAATGAGACAAAATCCTACTGTAGCATTATTTTAAAACAGATTGTGGTCACACGTCTGCAACCGGCATTAGGCTGTCTATTCGGTACCATCTGAAGGAAAACAGTTCAAGTTTTGCACACGTTGCATCAATGCGGCTGTGGGTGAAAATGCAGTAGCCGTAAGCAGGTATCTGCACATAGAATTATTGTGGACAGTATTTAGCAGAGTAATATTTATGCCAATGATTAATTGTATCTTTTAGCATGCAACATGGTGGGCCTATACAGTGGCATTAAATCCCAGGTTTCTGTTAAATTAAAAACAAAATTGCAGAAATAAGTTGGCATGTGTTATTGTCAAGGGAGGCTTAGCAGCCATATAGGCCAGAGAAAGACAATGAAATTGGGTAATAATGTGCTGAACAATCTCTATGGTCCTCTGATGAATTACAAGATAAAAATGGTTTTTATCACAGGTGTTATTTTGAACATGATTGGAAGGATCTACATAACAGGCCAATTTCAGGCCAATTAAAATAAGGCTGGATTTTGAAAGACAGCCTGCAAAGCTTAGGGACCTACAAATTTGGCTTTATAGTGCCTGATTCGGTAGCACAATAATTTGTGCTGTAAATAATGAAATATAGACCTATTATTTGTTAAATGGATCCAAAAATGTACTGATATGACTGTAGTAAAATAAGTCATATGTATGTGGAAGTGTTCTTTTGATTTTAAAGTACTTCTTTTGGGATAGAGGATCAGCTCCCAAACCAAAAAGTGACCGGCAGAGGTTTTTCTCAGTCGGGTTCGTTCAGGTGTCCTGGATGGTACTATAAAATGAAAAGCATATTACGTGGTATTAAAATTACTTGGAAAGGAGATGAGGCCACAAGCTACACGGAGTTCGGTGCATACTTTGAACAATTGGGCAACGCGAAACAAGGTGATATGGTCCTCCCTGCTCACTCACCGTTGAATGCTCACTTGTGTTTGTCTGTCCGACAAAATATTAATCCGACTGTAGTGTAAGTTGTACTATAGGTCATGCTAGGTACTATCAATGACTTTACTGGCCCTAGTATAGTCCCACCTATTTTTAACCTGAAATTAGCTTGAATTTAGGGTGTGCGATTATAATGGGATCGGCACCCTAACATGAAACACACGAACATCGACATTTCGACCTTTCCGACCTAACCTTATTCCAGATATTTTCAAGTGTTTAATTAGGTGTGTGATCAACAAAGACCTGTAAATAACCTACATCATGAACCTATTAATTTGGTAAAGAAAATCCAAGAAGAACTACTCAAACAGTGAAAATTGAACAAAAATTGCATGTGATCTATGCTTCCAGCAAAAAACTTATGATGGGATTAGAACAGTATTTTTCTACCATTCTTCATATTCTTTCAAAACTGGGGTGGGATTATAATCGGCTGGGACTATCTCGGGTCAGTACGGTAAATATTCATCCACCTACATTTAGATGTCCATTTCGGCAGATTTTGGTACATGAATAACTTGATACCTAACTGTGTACTGATTGATGAGTGCCACCAGTTAATGGATTTTTCGGTAATTAAGGGCAAATAACTGGTAATGAAGACACTGAACTAGATGTTTTGATAATACTACTGAATACCGCAGATTAAAAGCTCATGAATCCTCCATCTCTAGAGAGAAACTGAAGCCTGTTTGTAGATGACTAGATGTCCTATCAAACACTATTAAAAGCCTGCATTTCCGTGTCTGTTACTCGTGGGGCCATTTATATTGGGCTCGAGTTGGAAATCCGAGTAAAGAGAAGTCCATTCAATATGTGCGCTCCTCCCTGCGTCAATCTCAAAACAGCAACTGGAGCAACACGATGTGAATCAGACTTGTCACATGGTACTCTGCACTGATAGCAACTGACGTTTCATTCATAGCATCAATTAAGTGCAATAGGAACAGACCAATATTAAGTTTTAAAACACGATTTGATAGTTCTTATATAGTGAGGGAGATGGAAAATAAACTGCCAAGAACTATAATGGGGGTTTGTGTGTGGGCTGGGGTGTAGGGTATGAAAACACCCCACCCACACATCCCACACACATAATTAGTTCAATTATCAATTCCTTGTATAAATGGGAGCGTGACCTATGGATAGAGTGCTTTGCCGGTGGGTCAAATTCTCTTGTTCGAATCTTGGTGGGGTCACTTGCTGGGATTTTTCGGGTAATTCAACTTGAATTTGATCTTTATACCGGTATCGATTAACTCGGAATACTGATCTCCTCCATGGTTCCGTGTAATTGGGCAGGATAATCATGAAAGCATCCCATACTTTGGAGGGGAGGTTAGTGTCGGTCCTGCGTGTACATATAGCCACAACTGTACATGTACATGCGGCAGGCCGTTTCGCAAAAGTTAGGGTAAAAACGCCTCTTGTTCCAAATGAGGCCCCAGCCTCAAAATGGGCCATGTTAGGAGGGAGTCTGTATCATGGATACACTTGTCCCTGGTTCCGCTTACATCTATAGCTAAACTAAATCCGTTACACCTAAGGCCCTTACTAATGACGCTCAGGCCCATTTCACAATTAGGCGCCCACTTTTTTTCAACTGGAGGGTTAATTTTTCAAAGTGAGTTAAAAGTTTTTTACTACTCGTTATCTTCTTGCCAAGGCTACTTGATTCATACAAATACCTCTGGCTATCTTAATTGTTCACCCCCTCGAAACTAAAATTCAAGTTACTTGTTTAAGTTTGGGTAATTTTGTTGAAAAATGAATTCACAAATTTACATTGGAATGAATGGTACATTGACTGGTCCATATAATGACAATGGACATTGGGGAACAGAATTATGCCCCAAGCTTCCTCTAGGACAAATTCGAATAAAGTTGGTTGATATTTCACGATATATGGCAAATTCAAGGTGTAATTTTGTGACCAAAAAATGGGAATTGACACTAATGTTTACTTCACCCTTGAAATAATCAATGTATTGCTCTGATAATTCCATTGTTTAAAGCTCTGGATAGGTAATAGGGAACAACTAATGCCGCTGGCCAGGATAATAGATACCGTATATTCTCTAATAAACTCCCCCCTCTAATAAACGCTCCCCCCTACTTTTTACATGAAAATAAAAACCCTCAATTAAACGCCCCCACGTTTTGTTTGCCGAAGGTCGGCCTGAATCTCACCAATTTGTCCACAACCAAACAAGTACCCTGCTAATTACAGCACAGATACCCTTTTGTAAATGGTAGATTTGGCAAACCTGCATCTTTTTAATGCAATATTTGGGCAAGGAATACATTCTAAGCTATTATAGCGGTAAATATCAGCGACTTTCGTCTGTGGCGCGGCCATATATTAGAAAGGACAAGCTGTTTTTTGATATCCTATTTTCTGAATAGCACCGGTCCATTGGGCCATATAGGCTGAGATGCCAACTTGTACTAGTAGGGATTTTATTATTTGGAAAATGTTTTGAAAGTTGCAAACTACAGAAGTTGACGAATTGCGGGAATCCCCCTAAAACTCTGGATTATTAGAGAGCAACTCATCAATATATTAACTTGAATTGATAAACAGCTGCAGTAAGTAATAGACGACTATTGAACCAATGACCATAAATGGACCCGCCTATCCTTGACCTTGGTCGGTAATACCTCGTATAGCGTTGATGATTGGAAGATCTGTAAACACAACGTAATTCAGGTCTTACCAGCCAATCAATGGTAGTTTCACAGCGTTTCGGAGGCAGTATTTCCTCTGTTGCGATCCACATGGTCGATATTGTACCATTGTGCAACGATGGAAAGTGATATTTAGCGCAAAATTAGTGGTAGTGTAAAGGAAAGGAAAAGCAGAAAGAAAAAAACAATGTTTTAAAGAGGAATATATACAGCGCAAATGCTGATGAAATGGATTGGTAATGGGCGGTCGTAGTGTGATAGCTGATTTTGCCACTGCATGATCGCTGGAGTTGATCGACAAAGTAGACAAACATCACGTGGGAGACAGGTAAGTTAACAACGAATCATCAGGAATATTGCTTATTGCCACCGCGCGCGGGCGTCCTTATTTGCGAAAAAGGTGAAATCACAAAAAAATACTGGCCCTCAAATAAGGATTTCTGAGTACTGAAAAGTAATTTTAAAAGTTGGCCAGATTGCAGAGGGTGCTGACTGATTTGTTTTTAATGTGAAATTATAAGGAACAAAGAACATAAAATAAAACGCCCCCCCCTTTTGAAAAACAACGCCCGGGCTTTATTAGGAGGATATACGGGTAGTTGATTCAATGTTTTGTAAAAGTTGGATCTTGACATATTCAATGTGAAAGGAAATAATGAGTTGAAATAAAAGGGGTTTAACAAAGAAGGCTTGAAGATTAACATTTTATGAGTCCTACCACACAGTTAGAATTTTCCACAACACTGTTATTGGAATCAGCAGTATATGGTAGTTTAAGGGGGGATTTGAATGTCGTTCTTGGGAAGGACAATTGGCATTATTAGAGTAGTTGGGTAATCGGAAGAATTATGTTTATTCAGTCCAACTTAATTTTGGGACCAAGCTATGCACATTTTTGTAATTTTAAATGGTTTTCTGGCCTCTTGCTTCAATAGTTCATAAGCCATGCATTACTGAGCAAGGCTAAAAGACAGGTGTTATGAAAAAATTTAAAAATGGAAAGGGTTCTGAAATACATCAAGCCACCTTAATGACATATAAAATATAAACCCATACAATGTGAAAAAGCCAATCAAAAACAAGTTAGTTGCTGATTAGATAGGCATTTTATCCAAAAACTCCTTTTGATGGATGTGACAAATTGGGTGTGAACGGACACATTTTAGTGGTCTGGCATTAAAAGAGCCTAATAGGACACAAATCATTGTGCTTTTGTGACCCAAATAGCTCTAAAACAACCAACTAAAATTGGGTGACACTAAAATGATATTGATATTTGAGAATGTGAAATAGAAAGAAAGTTGTTTTGGAGTGATGGATGTGATGGATGTGACAAAGGTGAACGGACAAATTAAAATGATTTGCCCAGCCCATAAAGATCGTATATGATCATAAGTGTGGGTACCATTATAAGCCTTCCAATTGTATTCAAATTTAATATTACAATGGAATATTTATTCTTTACCCCCAAATTCTAATTAAAATAGGTGGATGTGACAAAATAAGTGAACGACAAGTACGAGTGCTCCGCAATCATTTTGCTGTAAACAAAAATAAGAGTGAGCAATAACAACAAGTTTTAGTCCAATAATCTTAGGACATAAGTTATCAATTGACAATATTTTTGTTAACAAGAAAATGATGTGGGTTTTAAGGCAGTTGGCACTTGTGCTTTGGTTTACACGAAGTTCTGATTTTTGCACCATTTGAAACATAAAGCTGTGTTATCTAGTACCAACAAAGGTTATCCACTGCAGGACAATCCTGAGTGTAATTTTGCCGATTTAAAAACAGCTATTTGACCATTTAAAGTCACAAAAACCGCTGGTCTAAACGGCGGGAATGTGGGGAGGGAATTTAAGCACATTTCACGCAGTCAGGCGAAGGCGCCACCATCGCGTCGCGCGGTTGAATTTGCTGAGTAATGAAGCGTGCGCTGGGTTTATGTACTTTGCGCGAACGATCTTGGAAAAAAAACGAAATAATATTTGAAAATGTAAAACAAAGCGCTTAATTTAGACCAGATGAAATTCAATTTCTTCTAATTTTGGAGGTTAGAGACAAAATATGTTTGATCCAATAGTGCATACGATGTATTTCATCACTTGCACAACAGATTCAGTTTGAAGCTCAAAGATAAAGGTACTTGAGAAAGAGACGGCTTGAAATGGAGTGAAAAAGTCACTTTTTACTAAAAAACACGGGCGATTTTCTCAAGGTTCAATTTTCGAAAATGTGGCAAATTTTCAGACAAATAACTCAAAAATACCGAAGTAAAAGGTAGTTTAAACTTTCCATATGAATAGCATCGGTCTTCTCTAGGGACGGTTTTCTCAATTTTCATTTTTCGATTCTAACTAATACTATTCTCCGTTATACTCAAAGTTGGGAAAGAAGTACAAAATCACACTTTTTGACATTTGTCCTTATATTTCGACAAGTAAGCTCGATTTACAAAAAAATGAAAAAAAAACAGTCCCGAGAAAAAAATTGTCTTGCTTCTAAAAAAAATACATAAGAAATCATGAAAATTGCACATTGTTTTTGTTATGCGTCTGAAAATTTGGGGGCAAAATCGTTTTTTTGGTGATTTTCTCCAAAATACGGAAGTTTTAATTAATCTGAGCCATATCGGGTTCATCGTCCAATTTCTTTCTGAAGTATACTTTTACATACAATAATCAAATATTTGCCAAAGTTACAAACCGAAAAGATACTCGAGGAAACCAAGGTCACCTGCCCTACGAAAACCACTTTAAAATGTGTGTACCAAGTGAATGGACAATGTCCAATCCACACACAAAAAGAAGAGCACACCAGTTTCAAAGTATGAACCCATTCAAAACGTGTTGTAGTAAGTGTCCGGTACAGAGAGTAAAGACTAAAAAAGATTGATGTGTCCTTATAAGGTGCTTTTATTTAGACTTTATCATTGCAGGGATGTTAGGCTACCTTGTGTACTGTTACAAAACGCAAAAAATCTGATTTTTGATGAGTTTTTTCGGTATTTAGCAACCAACTGATAGTGCCTTTAAAGTAGTCCGCAGTGGCGATTTTATCACTGTAATAACTTTCTAATTAGATTCTAACCATTTTTAAATTATTGCCTTTGCGAAGTAAAACACCCGGTGGTTGTCCTTTGATCTTGTGTGAAAGAACCTGCAGAAGAAGAGGCTTGCAAAGAAGCGTCCCCAGCCACCTTCAAATAAGGGGAACCCGCCGCTGGGCAAACATCCAAGACAAATTGTCAAGGCCGAGGAAAGGAGAAGGGTATGATTAAATTTTCTCTGATTTGCTTATAAATAAAAATTAAAAAATGCTCTGTTATGATGATTGTACCATTTTAAACCTAATGTGGGTAGACATGCAATTATTCTCATTTAAGTTTAAAAAGAGTTGTTTTGTAATTTTTGTACTTTCAAGCATGTAACACACATTGCCCCCAACTTGTGGCGCATGACCTTAAGAATATTATCTTATATTTTGCTGTCTTCTGATATCTTTGTGTTTTCATATATTTATATCAAGTATTTTGCCATCAATGTAATAGTTTTATGTATACAAGTTTCATTTCTGTAAACGCAGGGCCTCTGGAAACTCGTGCTCTTGTAATGAAGGTGACTACCCTGCTTAAAGCAGCTTAATAAAATAAAAAAATAAATTGATTTAAAAAACAAATTCAAACGGAAAGTGTCCCGGATTCAAAAAGCTCTTATCTCCCCCCCCACGCTGCATCAAAATTTGGATTTGGTATCAGAAGAAAGTTATTTCATACCCCAGTGCAAGTTTAAGGTCCAAGGAAATTTTACTTGTGAGTTACAAAGAAAAACTCTCAAATGTCGTCAACTATGTACAGATAATTTAACACATACTGCTTCTGGCATAGGACACATTCCGGATATACACATCCGAATGGCTGAAACTATATTGGTCAAGTGGCCAGGCTTTCATATCAAATAGAAAACACAATAGACAAACTCGGAGAAAGGCCTTTGGAAACAATACATGCCAAGCTTTTTTTAAATGTAAAAAGCCAGATGACTTGATAGGTTAAACCATCTTCTTAAATATGATTATTATTAGAGCAATTCAACTAAAACAAGTATCTAAACAATTTTGGCCAATTTTCTTCTTTAGTCGCTCGAAGCAAGCAGACTTGAAAACATCAGCAAGCACAACAAAGACCTAATCAAAGAAAGCAGACAAAGGTTCAGGAAATCAATGAGGCATTTGCAAAAGGAGAGGCCCAGCTTGAGCTGGAAAAGAAGATGACCAAAGAAGGAGAGTGCAGATGTGAAAATGAACTGAGAGGGGAACCGAAAATTCAATAGATTTAATTGGTATGCTTTTCATTAAACTATGGTGGGGATTGTAACCATTGTGTGGGTGTTTGACAGAGACTTTTGCAATACAAACCACAGTCTGACGATTTTGTTAACAAATTGAGGTATACTTTCATTGTTGGGACCAAATTGTCATTCATTACATTCGAAACTGTTGCTACATAATTATCCTGCAAGTGAGATGTCAAAATTTGAAGTTGAAAGCCTTGTTGTTCGGCTGCTTTAAGGTCAGGAAGACACATGTTGTATAGGGATCAATATGTCCACTGTTGTTGTGTCAGTTGTCTGTTGTTGTCGTGTGTGGGCAAGGGTAACATTGCTCTGTAATATCCAATACTTGACTTGATTATTTAAACATTGTTGTATGGATCAGATCCAAAACATAATAAAAGATATAAAATGGATGATTTTTGACCCAAATTTATTGGTTCGCTATGAGTTTTAAAATATTGGTCTCGATGCGCTTGTCACTTTTTTGCACTCATAGCTCGACCAAATAAATATGGGCCTCAATCAATCAATTTATATCAAACTTGAGTTCATAGGTGGCAACATGGGATCCCTCATTGTTTTTGAGGTCAAAGGTACAGACCAAGGTCAAAGGTCACAACCCAGGTCAAAGGTCCACATAACAAGTCAAAGGTCACATACCAAAGTCAAAGGTCATGTGAGTTCAAGTGGTAAAATAGGCTTGAAAATGTTTAAAAATTGACATTTGAAAGTTGGAAGTTCAATGGAACCAAACAGTTTATGAGTTAACATGCAACACCCTCAGTTTGTTATGAGGTCAAAGGTCTCAATAAAGTCAAAGGTCATGTGAGACCAACATGCACAAACCCCGATAGGCAAGGCGACACACGCGGTCCGAGGGCAGATTTATTTTTAGTCTCTCAGTATTTATTCTCCAAATAGTGCATTTTCTAATTTGGCAGGGATGTGGGCATACATAGAAACATCAAAGAACATTTGATTCTCACACGAATATTGGGTAGGGGTTTTGGGTCAAGTTACAGGAGGGAATGGAGAAGAATATTGGGTGTTGAATGTAGGTGGGTGGCAGTTGCTTTTGCAATGCGTCGCGGTGGGAGGGGCGGATTTAAAGAGAAATTATCAAGATTTGATGTATGAAAAGAATGACATTGAAAAATCAAATCTTTACAAATAATTCCTGCACCATTAAAAAGCACTGAAATAAGTGTGATCAGGGCTGGAAAAATTTCCCAGGAATACAATCCAAATTTCCCTCCGAGATTTCAAAATTTCACTTCATTTATGTATTTCTTTATTTAAGGTACACAAATTTCCCTCCAAATATCAAAATTTACCAGGAATGTGGTTGCCATATTTCCCACTTTTTACAAGATTTTCATCCAAATTTTAAATGACCCACTGGGGCATGTTTTATCTGTAATGCAATTATGGATGGATAAAAATGGATTGGCTCACACTGAATCAAAAGGTGTTTCCTGTGGTGTCAAATGCAGATAATGCATGCCAACAATCTGGGTCAACATGGCTCAACTGAGCAACTGACATTTCAACTTCAAAGGTATATAATAAGATGTAGTATTGGAGTACCCTTTAGATTACTATGCTAATTATGCTCTGGCATTAACTGTGGTAATTGCATTTGATGCGCACTCAAGTCAGCGGGACTTCTGTGGTATTGCTTTTGGCGCCAAAATAAATTAACTGCTGTGTTGACAAATGAGGCATGCAGATGGATGAATCGATGCTCAGTGAACTGAATATTAGGGTCAATTTTGTGTGCGACTATGTGCATATGGGATTATTTTTGTTATGAATGATACTGTACAGATTTTTGTGCTACTGCTAGCCATAGATTTTATTTCCCGAATATTGGTTCTAATTTGTAAATTAGTTTTTAGATTTGACAAATTCTGTTGCTTGATATTAGTCCTCACCTGACTGGGAATGTGACCAAAAATAGAGGGCAAGAAATATCCATGAATATTGATAGATTTTCCTTATAATAATTGCAACCATGAATAATTTACTGTTGGGGTCTATGATTACAATCGCACAGAAAGACTAGTTTTATTTGATTTATAACTAAAAAAACTTATTTATCAATAGAGAATACAATAGGCAAGACACTGCATCATGACACTATAATTCACGACACCTCAACTTGACAGTGCATACGTGTGGGGCATCATTTACAGTGTGAGAGTGTTGCTTTTCTGTATACCTTAGAGAATGATTGCTTGCTTCTTTAGGATATGAAGCATATTAAGATGATCTTACCTTTTGAGGTTCCATGAATGAAGATACAAGGTGATCTTCTAAATGCTGATTTCGTCTGTGAAGTATTCACCCGGTCAAAAAATCCACCACCCACTGTCATAACATATTTTCACTGCATTAAGGGACAAAGTGTATGTCTTTGTTGTGAATGGGTTATCGTTTGATTTTTGCCTGGGCTGGGGAACATCGGGCGTGCACTCGGGTTCCCGCAAAACCTTGAATTACCCAGTTCTGAATTATAGTTACGGTTACCTATAAATGCGATCTACTACTACAGTACAGGGGCCCAGAATGTGTGTTTTGGGAAATTAAATCTCAATAAGGTGAACCCACAAAAATCTATTAGCCCATAAAACCCCACTAAGGTTTAACCCACAAAGCTAATTACTTAGGTAATTTATAGTATGATACTGAAATGTTTTGTGCTTCTTAAAATAACCTTTTGAATCCTGAAGTACTTTAAGGAAATGGATAGTTGAATGAAGTCATTGAGAAGTTGATCATATAGAATATTTAAGGGTAAGAGGTCAAAGGTCATGAGTTCTGACCATTCAAAGCTGTCTTTGGCAAACAAATAGTTTGTGATTCCCATAGGTGATCATCACATTGCTTTTTGTTTCTTTACAGGCTGAACACATTCAGACGGTCCGTGAACGCAAGAAGGCGATGGGTGCAAATGGCGACTGCAGTCCAACTGCTGAATAGCCGAGAACAAGGTTACATCTGTGACCCTCAACTACCTACAATTTCAAGTTTTTGAGTGGTCTAGATGATACTACTTTAGTGTGCATTATATTTGGTCCATTCTTAACAAAAAATTAAAAAGCCACCATATCAAAAAATTGCTTATATTATTAACATTGTGTATAAATCTAAAGTGAATTCACCGTAAGATCAATGGAGACGTCGTTTGACACGAATGGAGTCAGCAGTGCAGAGAGTCAAGGTTGCATTTATTAGTGTTTTGTATCATGTCATATGATATCATTCAGATTCATTTTATGCATGCTTACAAAACCCAATGCCCTGGGTGTTTAATATTTTGGCCAAGGTTCTGTCAATAGTAATATTTGTTGTTGGATTTGGCCTCAAGTATCATGGGACGAGGTAAACACTGGACAAAAATTGATACAACCAAATTCAGTAGCCGATAATTGTATATACAAAGACATGGCGGATGGGTGCCAAATAGGTTGGAAAAGAACATAGTATAGAAATGCATGAACTGAAATTGAAATGAAAGGAATTCACCAGAGGGTTTGGTAAAAAAACTACAGAAAAAGACTATTGGACAAAATAACATTGGTCAAAGTATCGTCATCACCTGGTTATGTTCTGGTACTTTCTGTATATTTGCCTAGAAACACTGGTCAGTTTTGCAAGTACCCAGGTGTTACTAGGGGGCTATGCAACTGTGAATGGTGAAGCAAGACTTCTAGACTTTTGTGACTAAGAGTTTTTTAGTAATGCATACCATACCATCTTACGGCAAATGCACTGTAGTACAGTGACAGAGTTACGTCATGGGAAAAAAATTGTAACAATTTTTTGCCAGTGCTGAATTCACAAGGTGCTTAATGTATAAGTCTGAACATGTGATGACCAAGTCAAAAGTCGGCCTTTCAGTATATTCAGCTTTAACGTCAAAGCCCCTTAAAACAAACAAATCTAGTCAAACCCAGCTTGAGTCGCAGTGCCATGTCTGAAGTCACTTATGGACGCACAAGTTCAAAGAAACACTGTGCTGCTGCTCGGTGAACGGGAGCTGTTGAATCAATGTAGAATTAGTCATACCTGCAACATACATACATAAACCCATTTTAGAGGGATATTAGCTGCTGATGGATCAAAAAGCACATGTTAATCCCAATAACTTCTATCCCTGTCCATGACATTTAATCTCATGTGAAATGTATATAAAACAATTTCCAAATGGCATTAGATTTTTCAACTCAAGTTTGGCGTGTTCTTGATGTTAAACCTGGATATGAGAATGTACTAAACTGAATTGCCTTTATATGTCCTATTATATGTACCCCTTTGTATTTGTGTTACACGCTATATTTCCATTGAATGGGAGAGCAATTTAATTTTGGTTTTGGTGCTAGATGGTGCTTACATTTGCAATCTACAACACAAACTGAGAATTATCCATTCCTTTCAGGTGGCAAAGTTCAGAGCAAGATAAAACATTTGGGCATAATTAGGTTATACCCTTCGCACATATGCTATATCATGGTTTATTCCATTAACAGAATAAAGCACGATATAGAGTAAAGTATAATAGAGAAGGGTATAATGTAATTATGCCGACATCTGAATATCCGCAGAATTTAGGATAAATTGGCAGCAAGAAAAAACCCTGTCACAGCTAATTAAAATGTCAGGCTTTGTTCTTGCTACATTGTAGCAGACAGTACAAAGTGTAAACACCAGGGTGTACATGGAGAAAATTCAGGGGTGGATCCAGCACCACTAGGCGCCAGTGCATATTTGAAAGGGCAACATTTTTTGGGATGTACCTGTACGTCCTGTACATCCCGGTTCCGACGCCTATGTGCGAATTGTGCCACGTAAGCGACGCTCCCCCTTTAAGTGGTCTTTGGCACGGTTTAGATGGCAAAGCGCTTTCATCATATCTTAGTCTAGGTTTTGACTGTTCATCATTATAACAACACATGTCTGAGGAAAAAGTGCAAGAAATCAAAAGTGAAAAAGATGAACACATAAAATCTTAAAGTGCAAAGCCAGGGTGGGTCATAAGACAGATGCCATTGAGAAGGTTGATGTGTGCATTTGCAGAAATCTTGCAATGTTCACTTTCTGCAACACGTTTTGGAATTTGCGACGATCAGGCAATCGCAAAATGAGTTTTCTCAAGCCAAGAGAGGTCCGGTACTGAAATCAGGTCAATAATTACTGTGCAAAACACAGAAATAATTTGGAAATTTTATGTTACAAATGATTTTTTCCAATATAAGTTGGGTGTCATTGTTTTTGGTTGTTTGTTTTTCGGCATAGAGAGGGGCTGGATCCGCCATTGAGAAAATTAAACTTCTGGTTACTCTCATGGGGAAAGTGTTTGCCTTGACTCCAGGTATGGTTTTCTTTGTTATGTGTAGTGAGCTATTATAACTTGTTGAGAAAGTAAATGTTAATATCCGTTACCCATTGCAAAAAGTGCACTGTATTTCCTGCAAATTTTTGCCATTGTTTTTTGATGTAAATAATGAGTTTGATGTAACCTAATTTCTTGTCCTTTATAAAAGCAGAAATATGGCTTTTTATGCCCGGATTTTCTACCCCTCTTGCACCACTAAAATATATGCTGACACTAAAATATATGCTGGTATCTTCTGGGAATGCAATTCTTGATACACGACTCTGTAAGTCGCGTGGATGTGATCCCCGGGGCTTGGTTTTATTGATGGAGGTTTTTTGGTCGAATGTACATTGTGTGAATTAGTTGTACATTGTAGCTACCCCCTTATGAAGGTAATGAGTCAGTGCATGAGATGTAATGTTTAAAACAACATGCAATTAATGTGCCTAAAAATGCAAGACCTATCAATTTCCAGAAGTTGCAAAACTGAGAGCTCTCTGGGTGGAAGAGCCACTATTAGTCACTGAGCAGTTGACCATTGGTCTGGCTTAAGTGTGCAGGACCTAGTTAATGTGGCTCCCAAGGTGAACAACAATGGTTCTTCATGTTTGCTTCTCCAGTGTTCCAACTTGAATTTTCAAAGATGGAGTGAGAGTTGTGCACTTGGGAATTTGCAAGATAACAAATTATTAATGTTAGAAAAACAATTCTGACAGTAAGCATGGTAATGTTTTAATAACGTGTAATTTCATGCACTCTGATTTCACAGGGGGTATTATAGAGAAAGGAATTTTAGTTTCTTACAGCAGTTTGTGAATACAGTACATAGCTGATATTATTTTGTAATAAGATTTAAGTTGGTTACTGGGACTGGGTTCCCTTACCAAAACAAGACCAAAAAAAATTGTTCCTACAAAAACACTAGTTGATTTGTTTTGTCATGTAGTTTCTTCTGATTGTGTTTTATACTTAAACACAACTTGTAAACATTCCTGATGTGTGAAGCTTTTATTTCATATTTTGCTGATAAAAACATTTTTGTAAGAGTTGTACATTTTTCAGTGTCCATGTGGTTTGACCACAAAGCAGTTTGTATTTTGTAATGTATTTACCAAAGTTCACCTTAAATACTGTAGTGCATACTTCATCTTGTACAGTGAAGATTGAAGGCCAAGGACGCAAATCTCTGCCTGTTTAACCATTTGACCGCGGCTTGCGATTTTTCATAAAGAGTGGTGTGAGGAAGTTATTTTGAGGTCAACGTATTTAAGCTCTGCTTCCGGTTCACAGGGTCGGGTAATTTCCAGGGTAATGATCTGTTAAGCAGGGTCACACTAAGGGTCATAAGCGCCACAATGAGACCAGTAAAAGGTAGGGTCAAGGGTCAGTTATTCTTAGCCTGCTTTTTTCCCCATAAGTCTTCAGGGTAAAATATTATGCCCTCTGCTCAAAGCGGTAAATTATGCAGGGCTTAATATTATGCCCTTCGCGGTCAAGTGGTTAATGTGCGTTACTTATGGGCAGCTAAACTGCGATAGCTCATGCGAGTGGTAATACGGTAGAAATGATTTCAATAGTGGGGTTGAAGATCAAATAAAAAGGGACATTGGTCAGACAAATCTTTCTGTGTAGCACTTCTAGAAGTACAACTAAAGAAGTTAGAAAACAGCACCTAGGCTGTTATAGTGTAATTAATTGTTTATAGTTAGACGACAAAACAACAAGTTGTCTTATCATACATATATGAGAACAAAAACAAAGGTGCTTTCTAAACAAAAAGGCGGAGAACATGTACAAGTCCAATGCCAATTCATTCCCATGTTACAGATTGAAGCAGGATTGTTAGACTATACAGTATAACTTGGTTTGATCAAATCAAAAGAACAAATCCGTGTCGTCATTTCAAAGAATATTAAAACCTGTTGCGAGTATGAGAAATGCTCAATTTGCCTTCACTAGCAGTATTTTTATGGAGGTACTCATTCAAAACCACATGAAGGATGCTCTAAATGGGATTTTCATTGCAAAATAGCAGCAAAAGATTTTGCACCACTAAGCACTTGGAAATTATCACCTCACAGTACCTTGTGATATAGACCTTTGTCATGACCTCATTCTGATATGACAAATCAATGCATCATCACTTCCATTGCATTAAAATTAGGTTCCAAGTTCATAAGAGCTTATCGCTAAATAAAACTTGGCTTCGTACCTGGCACGGAAGAGCCCGTCCAGTTTGTCAGTACACAAAACTTATGATGGTCGATTCATTTTGCTCATGTACGAGTGTCAGAAATGTTGAGTTGTATTGATCAGTGCGAGTCGAATCAATTTATTGATGTTGATGGAAAACGTCTATTAGATCACTTTGCATTGTGAAATGAGATGCCTACTGAGTGCTTGCGTGAAAAATGTGTACCCTCCAAAAATATACTGTAGCATCATTTTCTGCAGTTCATTCACTCTCTGTATGCAGGTCACAAGAAAGCAGGGCGTCAAAATTGACAACATTGCATTTCATTTCCGACATGTAAACCTCATCAGTATTTGGTCACTTTTTGCCATTTTTGTGAAATTGAATGTCCAGTTTCAGTTCTTCCATTCTTTTTTTTTTTGCGGAGCAACTCAGGTTATCGACAAATTATGTTGAGTGGCTTACCAGTACTAAGTTTGTTTTTGACAGTATTCATTTGTTTAACCTATTGATTGAATTCCATGTTTTGGTTTCCAAAGTTATATATGTCACAAATCACATTTATATTTTTTGATAATTATTATATTCAGTGTGCGTTTGGTCTCCTTTGAGTGCCAGTTGCGTTCTGTGTACTAAAACTGTAAAGATAAATATTTATGAAGAAGCCACGTTTTGTATTCTGCTTTGACAAGTTTACATAATTTTCACACTGGCGATTGTTTTTTACTTTTCTCTAAGGTTAGCAACTCGCTGTATTTCCTGTTGCAAAAGTGTTAAAGTTGGATGTTATATTAGTGTACATGAAATATGTATGAGACATAGGGTATATTCCTATGACTTACAGTTAACTAGTCTTAAGTGCTTGAGGCAAACCGTTGGATGAGTTGCTATCCCGAATTTGCACTTTTAAATAATGCATCGTGACACAAGTTGCAGTGACCACTTTTATGATGTTACCAGTGGTGAAAAGCAATCAGCAGTTTTATTGGCATAATTTTTAGATCCAGTTTTTACAAACCACACCATGGATTTTCGGCCATTCAATGGCAAACCTCAGTACACGCAGACTTGTTGCACATAAATTGTAGCATTATAGTACTATATCAGTGTAGAGCATTTACAGAGCCTAGCTTTATCTAGTATTCATGTAATGATTGAAGCTGTTACATCTGACCCTCAAGTGAATTGCGATGTCACCATTGCCAGTAGATGGAAATTAATTTGGAAGTGTTTGGAAAATCGGCAAACGGTCAGTTGACTTATGGACAGTCAAACTCCGGAAACTGTACGGGCCTTTAGCAGGTTAATATTTAAATCGGCGGTTAATAAATTATCATTGGTTCCAGACACACTGTCTGGTTTGAAGTGTGGAAGAGATCTTGTCGCTCTTTGAAGTCATGGTTTTTTTCCAAATTAAAATGGGTGTCAAGTGGATTTTCTGAAGGAGTGCAGTTCATTGAGTCTGTGCAAGAAGGATCAACCATGGTTGTTACCATTTGTCAGGAAATTTCAAGTGCTGAAAATGCCAAGTTTATGCTCAGTTGAATCTTGATGGTTTGAGTGACAGTACCTGAAGAGCCTTCATAAGAACCACTGACCCAGCCTTGAAGGGGCATTTTGTGATCCACGGCCTCGCCCCAAACTTATCCTTAAATTTTTATCACAATGCACCAAGTATAGTATGTGTACGTAATCTTACGCGCAGATTGGATCTACTTGGGTACAAGTGCGATTTTGTATTTCCTGTCTGTAAACTGACTGAAATAACAATAGTGGTTGGCGGGGCTCAGCATTAAGACACACCCTCGGAATCAAATGAAAGGTTGGAAATAACCTTTGCTTCAGGATAACTATTGAACCATAAAAAAAACTGGTGTTAAGATCACAAAATGCACCTGTTAGCTCTAAACACTAACTTCTTGCACCAACTCGCCAGAATGTAGCATGAGTCAACAGCTATGAACTGTGAAGTTTGAAGCTGCCCTTTGAAAATTTCCAGATGCATCCAAGCCATGTTACTGTACCAATGTTTTGTATGCTTTTAAATTTTCTGGGGATTATGCTCCCATATTATCCATTGAGAAAAGTAATGGAATGTTCATCAGAAGGGTTAAAGGGACACAGGCACATTTCCAGCAAATAGATCACAAATTTGTAATGAGCACAACAGTTTGAAACCAAGGAATATAAATAATAGCCCCTAGATAGGCTCTACCTAGAGGGTGTTTTGAATCAATCCCATAAGCATACCTGCCAACCTTCCCTGTTTTATAGGAATCATCCCTATTTTGAACTTTTTAAATTGCAAAAAATAGGGATATCCCTATTTCTGAAATTTCAAACAAATCTTGAAATATTGCAAAAAAGTCGTGAAATATTTTCTGGGCTCCTCAAGCTCTTCCAGCAGCTTCAAAAAAACTAAAACCAAGTAAACTCTATCCCTTCGTGTACTCCACTAGAGGCCTTAAAGTGGATCACAAATAGACACCACCCTTAAGGGCTTTCGTGATGAGGTGTTCACGACACATGCATTCTGATTTTCGGGTTCTAAATGTTGGCAAGTATGCATAAGGCATTGCAATGTGCCTATACTGTACTGTAATAAACACATGTCAGTACTTAGAGATAGGGTATTCCAAAAGTTTAAGAACCACAAGACATTTCATGATCATGCTAAAAATTAGCTAAGTACTAGTGCTTTGTGGGCTAAAATGAGTGTAAAAATCAGGATTTTTATGTGTTAAGAATAGGATTTTTGTGGGATCACATGACAATATTGAAGTGAAGTTTCCTAAAACTGGTGCATTGTGGGATTGACTCGACACACCCTATGGGCTCTACCTAGCTTTGAGTGGGTCAGTTCCAGCCATTTACCCTCACTTTGTCAAAGTGTTCATTTCAAAAAGTAAATTTAGACAGCATTAGTAAAATAGATAACTTTCAGGCAATGACAAGTTTGTGGATCAGTATGAGGGTTTACAGGGAAGTAACTCCATATTGTGCATTTTGTTTTTGGAATAAAACTAATCCAGAGGGGTTTTTATTATTAAATACTTGATGGGAAAATACACACATTAGGCTCATTCATTTCAGGTGAGGTTGACACAAGTAAATGCAACACAAATGCAAAAACCTTGATTTTGACAAAAAATGAGGGTGCTCTGTATGCAGAATGTGCCGGTGTCCCTTTAAAAGAAATTGTCTGCTTAGTTTAAGGATATTTTGGTTAAGAATTCAACTGACCAATCAGTGGTGCGATATAGCTTGGTGTAGGTTTGTAAAGATGAGAAGCTGGTAAATGATGACATCGCAAGTCATTTGGGTGAATATACAAAATAAATATGGTGCATAACCATTGACACAAATTTGAGACTGCTCGTTTTTGTCTATTAATTTTGAGTTAAATGAGTTTATCATACACTTGAAACGGGGACTATACAAGTTACAAATAAAAGGTTTGGTACAATGGCATATCAAGCCAAATTTACAAGGGTGTGTGGAAAATCATCCTCCCAGGTGTCAAGAGTTTGATGCAGATTCCAGAACCAAACAGGGATTTCTGTTCCAAATGTGCTTGTTTGTGTGAAGGTTCAAATTTGTCCAAAATTTCAATCAAAAAAACTGGGTTAGTCTGGGCCTGCTATTAAGTTCAACAATACCAATCTGCTCTTTTGAGGCTAGACCCAACCCTATCCAATTGTTATGCCACTGGTTTAATTGGATTAATTAGACTGTTTTGGTCATTTACTCCAAATTCATCTTAAATATTGCAATAGCGGAATGGCGTGAAATTCAGTGATCCTGAATCATGAAATGATAAAATTTGCATCAGGTAAATCACTAAAAAGGCGAAATAGCAAGTTAGGAATGACATACACTCTTGTGTACATAAAATAAATTGTTTCAGTTTGGCCATCAGTTTGGAACAATTTTAATTCAAGTTCGGACCTCTTTGATATTACCGTACTGACCCGAGTATAGTCCGTCCCCTTTTTTAAGCTGAAAATATCTTGAAATTTGGGGGTGGGATAATGCCTGAATCTCGCCCGAAGCCGGAGTCACAAATGTCTTGGCCTACTCGCACTTTTCATTAAAAATATGAAATTTCTGCATTGCTTAACAAATGAGCCTGACCATTGGAAGAATAGAGACCCCCGGGGGTGCACTCACTAAAAATAGGTGTGGACGGTGATGTGCGGACGGCACTATTGGACCCCCCTTTTTAAACCTGCTGTCAATGAAAAAACCCCTTTTTGCTCTCAGTGATGCCCTCCACTTAATCCAAATGTCACGTTAGAAAGGACCCCCTTATTTCTATTTCATGCTCTCACAGAAAAGCTCTTTTAATGTTATACAATATAACTGGGTGTGAATGGTTAGAATTTGCCTGAGAATCATCCCCTTTTTTCACAAAATTGAGGAGGCTCGGTGATTGACCCCCAGAGTTTTGCATCCTCCTCACCAAATGCCCCTTTTTTCCTTCACTCGCGAAGGACCCTACTTTGAAAGTCAATAGTCCCGCACATCCCCGTCACTTTAATATATTGGTGCCCCCCCCCCCCCCACCACCGGGAATGGAGAGTTGTTTAATTACGCACCCCAAAAAAGTCCGGAGTATTTTCAAGAAAATATTTTAAAAAAATATGAACCTAAAATGATCAAACATTGATCGCTATAATGTTCATTTTCAGTTTATTTCTCGCTTTATAGCATGAAAAAAAACATGGCGGCCGGTCAGATTACGAAGCGGGCGTCTTCGCACAGTGAAGATTGAATAGTACAGGGAAAAGACCAAAAGCGCAAAGTTGTGTATCTGACATTTGTTGTGTGTTTGGAGTACCATTTTTCCTTATAATAAAGACCTTGTTTTTAATTTATTGGAGTTGGCACAAGTGCGTCCACGTTGATGGTATGAAAGTACAAAAAGCGGAAGCAGGTAATCACAAGGAGGCGTCATTTCTCAAAGATAGGCCGGCAGCCCCTCCAACGAAATCGGGTCTCTGGGATTCTTTACCGCGTAGCGCGGAAATTTTGCAAATATGAGGGACAGGAGGATTTGTTCAACGTAAGTAAGTTTCTTTGTCGCATTATAATTGTTTCGGCAAGGAGGGAGGGCCGGATCCGCCATTGGCTACCTAAAAGCTGAATGCCGGAGAGTGCGAAAATATTACCCTTTTGGCATTTTGGTTTTGTGACCTTTTCGCGGTCCGTGCCGCAGTGTGAAAACATACC